>VZZY01017386.1:173153-220132 GCA_013400335.1 Eurystomus gularis
CCCGGCCTCCGGCTGCGGAGGGCCTGCCCGGGGCCGGGCCGAGACTCCGGCCGGTCCGAGCGCTGAGCTCCAGCCCTCTGCGGGCAGAACGCCCAAGAATTACCGGTGCCTGAAGGCTGCGGGGCACACGCTCCAAAACTCGAACGTTGCCATCATCTTTCATCGCGAGATACAGATATATTTATACATCTGTACATCATTTTATAAACCACCATCGTCCCCTACCTAAAAGCCTTTAGTAGCAGTTGCTCTCAAATCACTAATTTCACATGCGTCTTTCACACGCTGCCTGCAAATGTTTAGCTTGGGAAAACATTTGCTGGCTCAACGCGCTTTCTTGCCTGCCCAAAAAGGCAAAATTACAGTCCCCTAAAAATTAATTGCCTTCATACTTAAGGTAGATTTATTTTAAAACTCACCTGCAACTGGTTTCACCACTGTACCAGTTTTTAATTGCCTCAGCTGATGGCAAACACCGGTTTAAACGCTTGTAACACATCATTCCTCAAAGCACCGGCTTTTTAACCCAATTAACTGCTCTCTCCATTCAAGCAAAGGGATGCTGTTATTCCCTGATTAAGAACTGGTGTTTACTTCCTGCCTCCCAAAAATAAAAGCAGTAGCAGAAGTGCGAGCATCAAAGTTATCTTACATAGCCATGCCGTGCACCCTCAGACACAGAGAGAAGCAGCAAATTTAGACACCGAAGCACCGACCACCAAACAGCGTTTTGGGCTAGAGATCAGCAGAACACACGTGTTGAAAATGGTATCAGAGGCTTTAACAAACTAAGTCATTAGAAACTACAGCGATTCATATTTTTAGTTCCAAGGCAAACCACAGGCGAAATTTTGATAAGCTGCTCCTTGGGTTAACATCTTGTATTTCAAGCGTAGCCTGGAGCAGATATTCCAGGCTGAGTGACAAGTCTGTAGGAATGTGAAGCAGCACAAAATGCAGCAGCATGAGAGTGGTTTGCAAGAACGGCATGTGGCAATTCCAAATTCTTCCACCAAAGGACTGAATTTAAAAAAAATAAATTAAAACCACTCCAATACCTCAGAGCTGTAAATGGCTGCGATTTAAGGACTAAATTTAGTCCCCAAGTACAGCTTTAAGCGCCAGCTACCCATGCCAGGGCAGAACAATAGGAAGCAATTTTTATTCCTTCTCTTCCCACTCTTCCTGTGAGGGAGGAGGAGAACAAACACCGGTGTGCAGAGGCATGGTAGCAACCAGTGCTTCTCCCTCCTCTCTCCTCCCTGAGCCAGTCTGCGGTGGCCACCACAGGAATGGGGGACAAAACATCTTAAAATGTATGTCAGAAAGCCTCAAAGACACGAGGACGTGTTAGATAAGCAAAGGTACGATCCAAAATTAAGCGGACCGCAGAAACTACCTGGTCAGCGCATCCTGCTCCAGGCAGATTTGAATACTGGGAACTACCAAAGCTTCCAGATGTTTGGGTGACCACCGAGTCACCTTGCTCACGGGTCAGATCTCAGTGATGTAGAAAACTGCAGCGCCTGTTGCTGTGTGCTCAGGGCACCCAACTCCAATAACAAGCGCTCACATCAGCCCAATATTTCAGGGCTGGTAGAAGAAACCCGGATCCAGCTCAGCAGGTAAGAGGGAACAGAAAAATCAATGGCAACCTCTGCTGGTTGGTTTGCAATGCAGGTACAATGCTTCCCTCTCATCAGTTATATTTAAAAGGTACTAATGATTCAAAAGTAAGGAAATTTGAGTTCTTTCTTTGTGGAAATACGAGCAGGCTTCCTTCCCTACCAGAAAAAAAAGCAGCTGCCAGTGGCTTTGTCACCTCAGCTACTCCCAGAGCCCAACTCCTGGTGGCATTTTCCAAGAAGCAACAGCGCAAACTGCAACAGCCTGACTGCGCTGACTTGAGCCATGTTTTACATCCAAGTGCAAATTAAAGCAGCCATCAACTAGTCCTGATGGAACTATGCCTTTACAGGCAGAATCTGACAAGATGTGGCAATGCTGGAATGTTGCATCAGAGGAGGAACAATAAAAAGCTCTATGAAAAAAGTTTATCTGTAGATTAGAGACACTTTAGGGACTCTGGCACAGTTTTAAACTCAATGTGCTTCAGGAGTGTTTTTTAGTTGTATGTAAAGGGAGAAAGTGAGAGCAGTTCTCCTGGAGGAATTTAATGGCTCTCACCAAGCAGTATGTTACGTGGTGCCTAAATTCCATAGCTGGTTAGGTCCAGCAGGACTGAGCACTCTTCTTCAAGCTGAAGAAAAGAAGCAATTCCACACCTTCATGACAAACTACGTCAGCTAGAGACAACAGAAGTTACCATCCAAAACAGAAGGCTCACACCATCTGATCCTGCTGAAAACAAGGGAGATGCAGTAGGAGCTCGAGCTTTGTGTGTGGAAAGAAAGCCTGTGAAAGCAGTGTGTGACCCTGTATGGAAATGAGATAAATCTGCTCAGAGAAAGTCCATACAGGAGTAGATCGAGAAAATCCAGCAAGGAAACAAAGCACGCTCAAAGCAAGGCCAACCTCAAAGTCAGGTCCAACACCGAATTTAGGCCAGGTTGTGTGGGGTCCTACCCAGTTGAGCTGTGAACACCTCCAAGGATGGAGTTTTCACAGCTTGTGTGTTCTAACATTTGACTGGTTCCAACTGTTCCAACGTTTGACCACTCTCACTGCGACTCCCAGCATCAGCACAAGAATTGTTCTTGTAACAAACTTCATCATCTTCATCATCACCAAGACTAAACACACTTGGGCCCGTGATGCAAACCCAGAAGGGGTAGATCTCAAGGAAACCACAGTATCTTGTAGAAAGTTTAAACCCATTTCTCCACCTGATAGTCCCATCTATCAGTTCCACTATCACAGAGCAGTTTCCTCTCCTTTTCCCTCCTATCCTCACAAAGAATGCCATAAATCGCTTTACAAATCTATGACCCACATAGTGCTGTGATGGCAAAGAAGATCAAGTGATACAAGAGGTACACAGCTATGTTTTTGAAATGCAGATACTCTTGTGGAGCACTTACTGCTGCAGGAAAAAATCACCCTCAAAGCCTACACAGCATCTCCTGGAGCAGGTCCAGAGAAGGGCAATGAAACTGGTGAAGTCCCTGGAGAATAAATCTTATGAGGAACAGCTGAGGGACCTGGGGTTGTTTAGCCTGGAGAAAAGGAGGCTGAGGGGAAGACTTTATCACTCTCAACAACCTTAATGAGGTTCTGGACAGGTGGGTGCTGGTCTCTTTTCCCAAGTAACAAAGGATAGGACAAGAGGAAATGGCCTCAAGTTGCATCAGAGGAGGTTTAGGTTGGATATTAGGAAAATTTATTTTACTGAAAGGGTTGTCAAGCCTTGGCCCAGGCTGCCCAGGGCAGTGGTTGAATCACTATCCCTGGAGGGAATTAAAAGCCACAAAGATGTGGTGCTGAGGGACATGGTTTAGCAGCCGACTTGGTAGAGTATGGTTATGGTTGGACTCGATCTTAAAGGTGTTTTCCAACCTAAATGATTCTATGATACATGAGCCTTTTCCATGTTAGAAGCAAAACTGTATTTGATAGCAGCAACAGAGTAGTTCTGTAAAGTGGGCAAGAGGAAGGGGCTGGAATAATTTGGAGAGGAGTTCAGGAGTTCAGGTAAGAGGCTGGAAGGGAACAGTAGCTTCCTAAAAGGAAGTGAGGGATGTGGAAAGGAGCTAATGATCCCTTTTCCTTTCAACTACTGCTGCAGCAGGCTCTATTTTTCTGCCTGCTCCTCTGCTGGAGTCACAGTCCAATGGTGTTTCTAATGAGGCAAATATTAGCCAGTATCATATAAACATTAGGTAATTAGGACACTGTGATGCAGAAAAAGAAATTGGCAAAAAAATACCTTTTATTCTGTGTTGTGATGGATCAGCAGAGAAAGATGGGCATTCACACTGGCAAGTTTTTGGGCACTCCTTTACTGCTGTTATTTAACAGTTACATCAAACACTTCTAAAGTTTGAAACCTAAATTACCTACTGACGTTATTCATGTATTTAATAATGCTTAATAAATATTAAGCAAGTTTTAGATTTAAATTGCTACAAACTCCCTTTTAAACATTACTACCTGGATTAAATAATTACTTTTCTGAATTTTACAGTAAAGAACATTTTTCTTCAGGAGGAGCTTCCCTCATGGTTATATTGATGCTCCTGTGACAAATGGAATTCCGTTTACAAGCTCAGTTTGGAGCAACAAGTACCACCAAACTTCTGTGCCTCAAATCAATAGAAATAAACCACCATGCAATAAACTATCTATGAAGAAGTAGATTTACTTCAGGGAAGTGCTGGGAAGTCTAATGAATGGTGATAATTAGCATTTTTCAGGAATTAAACATAACATTTGCTTTAAACAAGCATCACTTAAGCTACAGCAGGATGCTCTTTACTAACTGACTACATAGGATAAGAAATGTTCCAAAATCAATGAAAATGGATGTTGGAAACAAGAAAAATGTCTTAGGATGGTATGAAAAGAAAAAAATTAAATATGGGCCCTCAGTTTCATGCATCATCCATCATCCATCTGCTCTGCAACTAGCAGTAGTAAAAAAACCTCCAGAAGTATACAGGGAAAAGAATATAAGCTTACTACCTCCCACTGCTCCAGGCATCCCAACAGAGGGCCCTGTTATTGGCGATGCTTTTCCTTCAGCTCCTGCTCTTGATTTCAGGACTAATGGTTAGGGAGTGATTTGTAAAAGCATACTGGCTGTCTGAAAGAACGTGCACTTAGTTCAAAATCATCCCTCTGCATTTCAAGTATCATAACAAACCCATGTCCTACCATAAAACAGAGCCTCTGTGAGTGGAAGACCGTGAGAGGGAGCTGAAATGCACTAGCTATTCACTACACTGCTTTCAAGAGACAGTGAAAATGTTCACGTCTTCAATCATAGGGCAAGAGACAGCAGTTAACTCAACATGCTGGATGGAAAGGGTCCATCCAGAGGGACCTGGACAGGCTTGAGAGGTGGGCCCATGCCAGCCTCAGGAAGTACAACAAGGCCAAGTGCAAGGTCGTGCACCTGGGTCACGGCAATCCCAAGCAGAAATACAGGCTGGGCAACGAGTGGATTGAGAGCAGTGCTGAGGAGGAGGACCTGGGGGTACTGGTTGATGAAAAGCTCAACGTGAGCCAACAATGTGTGAGTGCAGCCCAGAAGTCAATGGCATTCTGGGCTGCATCCCCAGCAGCGTGGGCAACAGGGCAAGGGAGGGGATCCTGCCCCTCTGCTCCGCTCTGGGGAGACCCCCCTGCAGTGCCAGGGCCAGCTCTGGAGTCCTCAGCACGGGAGAGACATGGACCTGTTGGAGCAGGGCCAGAGGAGGCCACAAAGATGATCAGTGAGCTGGAACCCCTCTGCTGTAAGAACAGGTTGAGAGAGTTGGAGTTGCTCTGCCTGGAGTAGAGAAGGCTCCATAAAGACCTTCTTGCAGCCTTCCAGTATCTGAAGGGGGCCTCCAAGAAAGTGGGGAGGGACTTTTTACAAGGGCTTCTAGTGATAGGACAAGGAGTAATAGCTTCAAACTAGAAGAGGGGAGATGTAGACTAAAAATTAGGAAGAAGTAATTCACCATGAAGGTGCTGAGACACTGGCACAGGTTGCCCAGGGAAGTTGTGGATGCTCCATCACTGGAGGTGTTCAAGGCTAAGTTGGACAGGACTTTGAGCAACCTGGTCTAGTGGGAGGTGTCCTTGCCCATGGCAAGCGGGCTGGAACTATATTGACTTTGAAGGTCCCTTCCAACCCAAACCATTCTATGATTCTATGATTAAGAGAACTGTAAATGAAGAAACACTGAAATGTACAGAATAGCCTAAACAGTGCAGGTGGTATTAACCTTTGTTTTCCTGTGGGAATAATTTCTTATATTTTAAAATAATGCTTTAATAATACTAAAAGTATTACTTTACTAATTTAATACTGCATTCATTTAAACTTTTTAGAGACATGTTTTGACAGAGTTGTGTTTTTACTAATATTTTTGTCCAGGTCAAACCAGGAAGTACATTCCATAGATAAGGGTATTCTAAAAGCATATCACAACTGGGCACCAAGAAAGTGTATGTTCAAGAGGATTCCAGTTGACTTGGCAGAAGCATAAGCTTAGTCACTATTAGTAGAAATTCCATTTCAGCAGAGCTAGAATAACAGACTACTACAGGCTACTACACAAAAAAATCCCAAACACTGTGATTGCCTACTTTGATTTTTCACATACTCCAAGCCAAAGAGCTCCCAAACTACAGCATGACCTTTTAAAAGGCAACCAATTTTGATTAAATGAGTTTAAGTGATGAATAATTTATTGCAGCCTTGATTAGGAAGTCAAGTTCCAAGGCCCCTGCAAAAGCAACTATTAAGATACAAATGCAGGAATCAAAACCATATACATCTGCCAGTCTTTCAAAATCTCAAGTTTGGATGCACCAAAGAATAAAGCTGAAGTACACACAAATGTGACTTTCATTCTTTGCTGTCTTTTAAAACAAACAAAACCAGTTGCACCCAGTATTACTTCTTTAAATTCTCCCCAAGAGCACCACTTCTGTTTCATCCTCCAAGCATTCTTCAGAACTCAAAGCCAAGGCTACACATCCCTAAACTACTGTATGGTCAACAGTCAATGCACTTTCAAATCCTTCTCCACTTCCATGCCATGCTTCTGAATGTCCCATGGACAAACCTTCAGGAAAACCCCCCACCCCCCCACCCCACTGAAACCTCTGGTAATTTACTTTGAATCTCTGCTAAAAGCTACAACACAAGAGGACATCTGTGTGCATAGTTTACCTTCTCAAAAATAGTTTAAAACCCTTCAGAACTATCCACTTCACTCCAATTGTCTTTTATAAAAAAGCCTGTTAACTGGCAGCTGCCATGTCAGAACGATTCCACTCCACTTTTCAGGGGTGCAGCTTAGATTAAATGGTCACAGTATGCTCTCCCAGAGCATCCAGTCTAATCTAGATGGGCTGGCTGGTAGCGCGTGCCTAGTCACATGCACAATTTACATTCTGATTTGCGTACATAACTGGCACATTCCACCCTAAACTTTTCCTTTAATAGATTTTTAAAAATAGTGCTTCCTCAAGGAGATAAGAGGTGGCTCAGAAAAAACACTCAACAACTAGGAGAAGAGTCTTGGTTTCGACTCTTGGTGTGGAGGAAAATCAGTTAAGAACTAAAAGATTCACTGCATGTTTTAGTGCAAGATCTCTGGAGCAGCAGGTGGTACTGATCCCAAATTTGGACTAGTAAATCCAATTCTGCTGTTTCTTCAGAACAATAAAGCTGAAAACAATGGACGAAAATTGTGAATTTTCAAAGACTATCTTTAAACAAAGTATTACTCAGTATTACTATTCTACCACGTGTGTGAAGAAATGGAGAAGAGGAACATAAAAAAGATATGGCACGAAAACTATTTATAAACTAAAGGGTGGCACAATTTCTTTTTAGGCATTTTAAGCTCAGCTTCATTTAGATGAGATTTTTCTCCCAGCTGGAACCTCCAAAGAGATATCACTTATATTCTCTTACAGCATGGAGTCTATATCAGCACACACTTGCATCAATAACCATATACGAGAAAAGACCAGGAATAGCTTCCTACCAAGAGCTGTCTAGAAGGAAAATTTTGCAAGCAACAAAAACTCACGGACATGGAACCCGGCAACGATAGAGGTTTGGAAAAAGCCACTGAAAGTTAGAATTACAGATTTTTATTTCTTTTTGCCCAGAGTTAAAAATTAGCTAATTAAAATTTATAAAATAATCTCCCATCTGATAACTATGTTTCAGGATTAATAACATCTAAATACATTCAACTTCCAATAAGTAGCCAATTTTGTCTTAAATTACTTTGATTGTATTAGATAATGAGGACATCTATATTTATAGCTAGAAATTGGCACATGTAAAATGTTATGTGAGCTGAGAAATTACTTTCTTTATTCAAAAAGAAATACCAAACCTGACATTATTTGCCATCTCTAAGAAAAAGCTGAAATTAAACATATACTTTATCAGCACTAAAAATAGGTTAAAGACAGCATCTTTGAGATCTCTAAGTCCTTATGGAAAGGACACTGTCAGGGAATATAGAAGTCAAGTCTACAGCAACTCCAGCTTCTTTCACCAATATTAACTCACACATAAACCTTCCCCTTCTGCTCAAAATTATGGCTTGAAGCTAAATATCAATATCTTAATCAGTGTGTTTTTAACATATGTCACATATAATGGCCCAAAACTCGCTTTATCAACACTCTGAACTAAATATTTGCCTTTAACTAATTGCCAACGTGCCTGGGAAGGGCCACACAGGCAGAAATGGAAGCACCACATCCTACCTGCTAGATTTGTGTGGGATATTGGTGGGCATCTAGAATGACTTTGGCTTGAAAAGGCACACACAGCATGTTTCCAGAGTGCCCTTCTTCCCACCATGGCTGTAATGTCTGCTGCAGGAAATAAACTGAGCATAATTTGTTCCAGGACTTTTAACAAAAGGTAAGATAAAGAATGGTATGAAAATAATGGAGTTACTTGCTGAAAAACTTAAACAGTAATCTTTAAAGCAATCCTACAGTAAGGAAGAAAAAAAAAAATCAACTGACCAAATAGAAAGAGGAGAGGCTTTTTTATAGAAGCCTTTTTTATTATTTGAATTCCTTTTTATGCATAAGTTACGAAAATACTCAGTAGTCCAAGAACTGCCATAAAATGGAACAAGGACAGATTAAAAAAAATAATAAAGTTTTCAGCTTATATTCTAGCCCAAGTGCTCACAGTGGAAGAGGTTTGCTACATTTCCTTTCCCTCTCTCCAAAGAAGGGTCTTTATAAAACAAAGCAAAAAAAGAGTAAGGAAAAAAGGGTTACATTCAAAAAGCTATATTTTATTGTTATGGCAACTGATGTGCTAAAAATAAAGAAATAAAGTTGTTATGGCAACTAGAATTTTAAAGGCAGTCAAAAGTAGAATAATCAAACATTCTGCTGGCTTAAAATGTAACGTCTATGACTCAATTTTCAGAAAGAGCTTCAGAGACAAGTAGGGGTTGGGTTTTTTTGGATTCTGCTTTGGAAATCACAATTAGTACAAGTTTCAGAGAACTCTGTACAGAGTACAGGGGAGGAAATCAAGGTGAACAGAAAATTAGTCATTCCCAGCTCTCATGGTCAGTAGGAAGAAACAGACTCATCTTATACCACTTAATGTGCCAGTGAATTCATGTAAATCCATAAAATATATTCGCTCATTATTAAAATAAACAGTAATAGGATGGTATTTATGTCAGCTATCACAATGATCAAAAGACACTATATAACTAAAAGTTACCTAATTATTTTAAATTAAGTACTGAAAAGTTTGGGAATACCAAAATTCACCTGTCTGAAGCAGCAGGGTTCTGCCCCTTTATATATATGGAATTATGAAGATGACTGTAATTACAAGATCAAAACATATTTAAATTCCTGATACATGCTTGATCATCATTAGAGAGCTCCCAGCTATATAAGCACTTCCATGACAGCCTTAGAGAACTCACTGTCTCCCGTCCAACACATATCAGACTGTCAAAATTGCTACTTTTATTTAAAAAATTAAGAGAACTGTGTCTGCACAGTGAAATGTTCCAAAGCTCATAGTCAGATAAGCCTTAATTAATACCAAGCAAAGTACTGAACAGCTACTTCAAGGAATTATGACTAGAAACAGTACCTTATACTGGCAATATTTGCACGGGAACCACATATGAATCATGTGCCAGCATCTCAGCACAAGCTAATATTTTAGCACACTATGTGCCTTCTATTTGGTCTTCGTTGCAGTTAATCAAGAGTTACTTGTTCCTCTTTTCTGACCCATATGAAAGGTCTCTCAGCCCGCTCCACAATAGCTTTCAGCAAGCAGGAGCAGCATGGCCAAGAATACAGATCAAAGTCAGGTTCCTTCTACACTTGTACTAAAGGGAAAGGAATCGGATTAACTCCTTATTGCAGCACAAAAATGAAGATATGTACAGTGGAAATCCAAACAGCACACAAGGGAGTGCAGAAAGGAGAACACCGACAAATTTAAGTACGTTCTTGTAGTTTTGCTTCCCCAGCTTCAGTATTAAACCTTGAGGCAAGATACACCCTTAACTCATTCCCTCTTAAGCATCATAAGAAGCCACAGGTATTTCTAGAGATGCAAATAATGTAGGAAAAGACATTAACTAACAAATCTGTGACAAAAATCAAAAAGCTTCTGCCAAAAGTGCTTTCTGAAGTGGCAAATCCATGACAGAAAGGTGGCATCGTTCCAAAAGGTACCTCTAATTCCTTTGCCACACAGGTAATGAGAAGCAGACTGCCTTCCTGCCCTGCCCCAGCTACACACTCCATCTCACCTCTGACACCACAGCTACACAGCAAATCATAAACAAAACGGGGAAAGGAAGTTTTCTAAATAAAAATTACAAATTACTGTGCTTTATCAGCCTTCAAATAGCTAGATAGAGTACAGAAGAGACGGAACGTGCTGGAAAATAAACCTCTTCTGGCAAGCACAGAGCCTGGATAAGTCACAGCCTCAAACCGCACCCCCTGTATATATGATGATTTCATTTTAGATCCAGGCTGTCTATTGTACTACCTAGTCAAAAAACGGCTGTCTTTTGAAACTGGATTGCTTTTGAGACAAATCAGCCATATGAAGATGGAGATGGCTTTGGCATATGCAGCATTACGATTAAAAGCCACGAAGCTCCTTATCATCAATATTCAGCTGTCGGTTTAAAAACAACCGATGAACATTCACAACACGGAAAACAATTTCTTCGCTGCCAAAAAATATTTGGTTATGTCCACAGAAACCAAGATAAAAGATTATTAGAAAGAGTATACACACTAGATCAGGCAGCAGCTGATCTCCTTTTGGTTAGTTTACCTTAGTAGCTGCAAATGTGCTTGCTGATAGGGGAAATTACTCTTAATTGGTATGAGCAGACTCACCACTACAAAAGGAAAAGAAAATGTTGAAGGGATACAGGCTACTGTAAAGATCTAGAGGAGATCTCATCTCTTCTGAAGTGATCACTGTAAAGTGTACTGAATGCTAGCTCAGCCCCTTAGAAATATCCTAAAGGACAGACGAATAATATTGTCATTTGGGGTTTTATCACAAAGTTATAGATAAATGAAGGCAGCAAAAGGTATCAATTCACCCCATATTAAATTCCAGTTTGAATTTCAACTACGTATTTGTCCCTTATGTATGCTTTAATTGTTCTACACACACAGCTCAAGCCTTTTTTGTTACTTATTTCAATTACTGTGGATTGCCTACTGCCAGCCACACACTGCTCTGGTCAAACATGCTTTAATAAAATGTTGACCACCGGTACCACTGGTTACAAAGGCATTTCAGGAGACTTTAAACACCAGCTGTTGCTCTTTGGAGAAATAAAAAAGCTACATATACATATATATATTCTCTCGTTCAGAGAATTCTCAGACCCTCTCTAAGCATTTAGAGCTCTCTGTTTAATTGTTATAGCATCAAACATTAACCTATTGAGACCAGCAATTAGTAGCCAGAAGCAGGCAGTTTTCCCTCTTAAATACATGTGTTTAACATTGCTGAAACATTACCTTTCATTAATTAGTCAAAGGAAATACTATTTATTTTAAAAACTGACTTCTGCCTTTTTCCATGTAAGCGATACAAGACCCCAGATGGGCTTTTGGAGAAAGCGGTTCGTGACAATTTGAAACAACCTTTCAAAACTCACGTAACAGCATCTACAAGGAAGCTGCCCTCAGCTTTCATTCAGACATGAACCACTCCAAATACAAATTGCAGCTAGTAATTCTTATTTTCAAGAGGCACAGTAGATCAAGCCGCTGCAACTGCATACGCAAACTGCTTGCACATGCCAAACATGGCCGTTCACCATCCCAGTGACACACATACAGCCTCTCATTTCCAAGTTGGACTGAGGCTGGCCTGGAATTCTTTTGAAGACTAAGGTTACTGTTTATTTACAAGTGCAATAACACAAATTAAGGAGCCTTGCAAACAAGGCCTTTAAAATCCAACTCCTCTGATTTTGAGTGCAGTCTTCTGATGCTATAGGGTTAATACCCCTTCATTCCTCTCATAATAACTGCTCTGTTACAGTCACACGTAAAACCTGGTGTTTTGTCTCTTCCTCTCACCTTCAACAGCTCCAGCCCTTGAGTAACGCAGCCTCCAGAACGCCAGTTATGCAACCTTTGTTTGAAAGCAGAGGCCGGTTAGCAGGAAGTGAGTTTTAGATAAAAGAATAATACCAAGAGAAGGTTGATTATTTAAAAACAAAAAATTAGGTTCTCAGGAACTCTCAGCTCTCTTGTAGTGGTCCACGTACATAATTAGCTTCATCTACACAGTGTCCTACGCTGCAAGAGAGAGATGCACACACACAGAGGATGAATATGCATTACACAGAGACAACACACACCATAGAGGACTTCAGAAACGAGCCAGCTTTACTTAGTGGTGTTGAATATCATTGTTTAAAACACCTTCTTACTATGGCTGCTCTTTCAGTATCATTACTGTTGCAGGAAAAGAGAACACCTATGAACAAAGCAATACTCAAATTAAACCAAGATACTCAATGTTTTAGCTAGGATGGAGCATCATAGATTTTAAAATGAGCTCTGGGGTGCAAAGCATTTACCAGAACTATCAGCTATTACTGCACGCTTGACTGTAAAGAAATAGCGAGACACTGAGACATCTTCTCTCCATCCTACCAAACAAAACTCTTATCTGCATCAATACAAATATATCCAAGTCTACAAGACTATCAATTTTAATATCAATTCTTCCAGTAACCATCATTTAAAGCTATTCAGGCCGCAATACTGATTTTATCAACCAAGGTTTTATCAACGAGGGACAACTCTGCTCCCCTGGTTTTGCAGCTACCGGGTTATGAATTCACACAGACAAAACAGACTGCGCTCTCCAAGATGGCAAATGCAAATCTCATTTGCACTCTACCCTTCAGAAGAAATGTGTCAATTTATGTGACTTTTAGAGCAAGTAGGTCACCCAGTGCCCCAAGAGCCAGGAATTGTATTGAGAGTGTCATTTCAGTGCTATCATAAGCAATTATGAACAGAAAAGAAATTGCAGGAAAATACTTAACATAGCAGAACTTTTTATAATTTTATGCTGGCCCTGAAAAAATTATTATTGGTGATATTTTCCACTTCAAATATGATACATAAGCTAAAATTGAGATGACAAAAAAATAAAAAATACTAATGGATGGTACTTTTTTTCTGAAAAGAGCTGTCATTAAATTGAAAAATTTCTTTGAAGACAAAAAGTGAGCATGAGATTTTCCCTTTTGTGCAAACAAAATTGAAAGATATTCTCCAAATGAGCTCTAAATGAATCAAAACTTGGCAAATTGAATTCACCTTAGGGACATTTTATTCCTGAGTTTGTAAGAGTAATATTAACATTTACTATGAAACTAGGTACCCTGGTACATCCATAATGAACAAAACCTTTTACTTGAAGTCTGAATTTAAATGAAGCTATTTAAAGAATTAACATTCTGTCAATTCTACTTTTTAGAGGCAATATTTTTTCCCTGATTTCTAATAAGTATTTTCAGTTCATATATGCTATATTACTCCACAGCATGCAGCGCCACTAAAATAATTCAAACACGTAGAAGACTGTAACTGTCAGCACCAATAGCACAACTTATACCAGGAACGAGGCACATCCAACCAGCACATCATCTGATTTTTCTCTACAAACCACATTAAATTATGAAAATATCGAGAATCTACTTGCTGTGAAATAAGTGATCTCAATTTAGGAGAGGAGTGAAGTAACAGTCATCCCATCCTTACCCTTTCAGACAAGCCAAACTGAAGAAACCACCTATAGATACTGAATTTAAAAGAAATATGAAACTGGAAAAGCTGCACATACATCTCGAAGTTATCAGTCCCTCTAGAATTATTTTGCTCAATATCTAAGTATCTCATTCAAAAAGCAATAAACTAGGTATTAGTTATCTCTCTTTTGGCCAACTGAAAAAAATACACTATTTTTTTATAATGATAATTGATCCTTATATAATTGGATCTTTTACAATTGATAAGCATATAGCTGTGCCACCCTTGATACCTAATCTAAAAGTTCAGGAAGACCATTCCTGATTATTGGAGAGAAGAAATAAAGATGCAAAGAAAAAAACAGAACAACAAAAATATAGTAGATCAGCACTTCTGAAACTTCCATCATTTTCTGTAGGCTATTTGCTGTAAGCACACACATCAGCAGAAAAGATGGTAGTCATTCCAGGTTTGGCAGTAGCCCAGGACAGCAGTGTGGGGGGAAGCTGGAGAATGCTTCACGGCATAGACACACTTGTGAGAAACTGCTGCAAGCAGAAACCAAGCCATTACATGGTACTCCTGATGCTCTCACGTTAGTTGTGACCAGAGCCCTGAACAGGCAGAGCTCTGACGAGATGGGTGGCTCATCTAAGGACTAGGCAGAGAACATACAAGTTATTCCTTGCTACACAGAAGCATAAACTCCCCCATTTTCAGTTAGGACAAACAGATGCAGCATTCTGAACACAAATATTTGCTACAAAAATACTCTAATGTCTCAGTCCATTAACCAACCTGCTGTGGCAGCTGGTGAACAGTCATCTTTTTAATTAGACACCCTTACTGATTAATTAGTCTCAGAACGCTGAGCAGCCGAACCCTGCACAATGCCATTGGGACAAAAAAATATTCCTCTTCCTAGTGCTAACTGAATATCCTTTGGTAGTGCTGCAAATAACAAGCTTGATTAATATTCTACTCAAACTAAAATAGCCTTCCTATATAAGTAATTCTCTCTAAACTGTTTCAATCCAACTGTTTCACACAAATAAAAAAAAACCCCACAACAACCCACAAATATGGCATCAAGGCACCAGTTTCAGTCAACTGCATTTAATCCTATTTGCATAGACACAGGGGCTCGTGTGTAATCTCCCACACTTCCATGTACTAATTAAGCGAGCAAACCAGCAAGAAAAAAACCAAGGAAATAGGAAGTATGAAGCAAAGAAGCAAATACCTTTCTTCATCTGAACAGTTTTGGTAATTTCAGAGTTTGAAAAGCAAATACATGGGTACATTAGGTTTATGTGAAAGTTGATCTTTGCTTCAGTCCTTTGAGATCTGTTTCCAGATAGATGCACCAAGGAGGACAGATAATTAAAGTTAATTCAATGCATGGAAGACTCTGCTTAAGCAGATTATGAAACTTCAACAAGGGAATCTGCTATTTTTAGCTATTCTAACAATTTTGGACAAGAAACTACTATTATACTTTCGGATGACAGACATCCATTTGTAGGACTTCTCATAGCCCTACCACTGTGACAAGGTTTCTGTTCTCAGAAGGTGCTTGTAATAATTAAATACAGCTATTAAAGAACTTCAAAGGTTTTCCTCTACTGCAGCTGTTCCTTTTCTGTGGAGGTTTGTAACAGAAGTATTGAGATTGATCTGATGAACAGCCAGTCATAGCTACAGCACGCCACCTCTAACAGGAAAACAAGCTGGAAGCCACAAACCCACCCACAGTGAGGAAACAGACAAAGAGCAGCAACATTGTCTAAGACTTACACTGGCTGAAGCCAGAAAGCTTCTGAGGGAAAAGATGACAGCACATGAATTGTTTGGCTCCTAAAGAGTACCAAAACCTTGTCAAAATCAGTTTGTTGTCACTAGCCAAGAGAAACCCAAGAGATGTAGGGACAACTCCGTAGCCAGCATCCCTTGTCCTCCATGTCACGCCCAAGTGATCCTGACCGAGGCAGCTGAGCACATCCACTGTAGTGCTTCTGACTAAATGGGTATGAGAAAATTAACACGAGTAATGCAGAACGTGTAATTCCATCAGTGTACACAGAATGCTTCCACTTTCCACATTTACTGCTCTGTTCAGCAAACAAGCGCTAAAGCTTAATTCTGCATCTGAGCCAGCAAAACTTCTTAACCTGAGAGGTCTCCAGAAATCTGAAACCTCAACTGTTAGGTTTTTTTCTTCTTTGCTGTATAATGAGAGGATTTGTCTCGTAGGAATCAGAAATAATAATACTGGTCCAAACAGAACACCAAGTATGTATATTAGCTCCAAATTTATTAGATTTCATTCAGCCCAAACCCCAATACATTCCCATCAATGGAATTTACTTTCATATAATTGGTCCCTACTGAGTGAGAATTATACCTCTGTGTGATTAGTACTAATTTCAGATTATTATATTACTGAGATAAATTATTCTCATGATATGGCAATATTTAATTCCCAAAATAATGTCTCTCCTACTTGCTTCAGACGTTGGAAGAATTCTTAGGTTTTTCACTATTCTGTAGAGCGGCTTAAACATAATTGGCCCGGATGCAAAACACCATCACACAGTCAGCAGACAAAGCTATTTTTTGGCCAACTCTTCTGAAGCCTGACCCATTAATTAGTTATTATCTCTAACTGTTCTGGGCACACGCTGATATTGCCAAAGGAAATGATGACAATAAACAAATAATCTTATTTTTGGTTCTCTTACAAGTCATTTGGAAGGACAGTCATTTAGTCCTTAAGACCTTCGACTCAAAGTCACCATCCATCTCAAAAATAGAGGTTTATATTAATATGCAAACTTTCATTGCTTTGCAGTAATGTAATACTACCAACATGTACTTTATCTGAAACCAGGTTTCCCTTTCTGATATCATATTTTTTAAAATATTGATAAATTTAAAACCAGTTTTGTTTCCTTAAACTGGAGGAGCAGCAGCATTTAAAAGTAGTGTACCAATGCTGTTGGATGAACTGTACACATAGAGCTCTCAATAGAAATCTGATTTAAACTGAGTCTATAAAGAAATGATACATTTAATAACTATAAAGCCTACCTTAAAATGGTTCATCCAAAAGTTTTCAAACTACAGAATGGGAATGACTGCCGCCTTCTTGTTCTAGACTTCATTATTTTACTTAAACAACTACATATAACCCTGGCACGTGGCACTTTCTGAATTGAGGAAAGGACCTGAGCACAGGGAATTCCAAAAGTAACCGGTAACAGCACTACAAAACAGTCTGTAACACTGAAAAGGATGGAAAGAAGTCTTGCCCTACAAATTCAGCAGTGAGAACACAAATAGGAACTAAGGCAAAATGTTAATTACAGGCAGCATAAGATGTAACAAATGAAGCATCTGTCCTACTTCAGAGGCAACAAGTGTTCTGCAGTAAGTTGCTTTATTCCTGCCATCCAGTGACAGCAGATTTCTAATGATTTACACACCGACAGTGCCTGACACCTAGTCTGGAAGGGACAGAGTGGGGCAAGGTGGGGCATAATTATTTCTGAAGACGATTACCAGACACCTCAATTTTAAATGGAGTAAACTCTGACTTGCCACTGGTCAGCTTATGGGAGCTTAAAATATATCTCATCATGGAAAAATTCATCTGAGTCTCTTGAGAGGAACCAGTGAAGCTCAACATGTAACAGTGTTAAATAGGCAGGAAAAAAAGCCCGTCAAAGTGACCCTAGCTTCTGCATGGTTTTCTACTTAAGTCTACTTAATTAACAAACAGATCTGATGCTTTCACAAAAGCTCTATATACAGGTACCAGTGTTACCACTTCATTATTATTACATAAGCAGATTTTTCCTCACTCTGCTTTGCCTCCACCTTTTCCTAAAAATAAATAAAAATAAATACCCATTTCTCTCTGCTGATGTGCTTTACTTTCCCCTCCCTGTACTGTGCCACGTGCAGCAGGGTCAGAAGCCTACAGCACACACACCAGGAAGGTACCTACCTAAGGCAGATTTGGATCATCGTACAGTACAGATTTACATATATGTCAGAAACCAAGCAGCTGCCAAATCACAACTCCTACTCTCTAAAATTGTATGCAAGGCCTACTATTGTGCTCCAGTCACAATTTCTGAGATGCTCGCAGTAATCACCAAGCTGGAGACATAAGATACAGCAAGACAGTGCTTGGCAGTAAGAAAGTCCTGGTGAGAGCAGAAGTATTTCTTTCTCCCTTCCCTCCTGGAACTCCAAACTCACCCAGAGATGGGAAATGTCTTGGCGTGTGAAAGCTCTGATGGGGAAAGGAAATGCAATGCACTAGATCATTCCTGACAGACTGCTGACCTCCAGTGCAGAGGACTAGAGGACATGCTTTCTGGAGAAAATAAGTATGCATTGATTTTTCTAAATAAGACAGAGATTTTATTTTGCTTTCTGTGCTGAACTGAAGCACTAAATCAAGCCCTGAATTACTCTCCTCCAGAACACATTGAACAAAACACTCCTCTAACTGAAAAATACTGCAGCAGCTTTCAGAGCTCTGCATACAGATGGATCTATAGAGGAACACGCATACCAGATCTGCTCAGTGATGTGACTAAGAGTTGGCCACTCTAACACAAACTGCATGCAACCGGCACAGAACAACAAATGAGTCTATACCACAGTCTCTGAGGTAAATTTAGATGTTGAGAGTCTGCTGTCGTTTGGTTCAGCCCAAGGAACACACTGTTGGCTGGCCAACAAGAAAATTATCCTCCTCCACTAGTAAGCACAGTTTCACCAGGAGTTAACCAGCAACACAGTAGTAGTTTTAAAGCTCAAGTTTTTAACATCCTTGTCTCTGTTTCCCAGACGAGGCAGTCATAAATAAGGTATCATATGTTCAGTACTAGTAATTCCAGCGAAGGGCTGGGGCCTGAGTTGTGGGCCCCAAGTCGGAGTTGACCTGTGAATGAGTCACAACCTAGCAAAATGTTTTGTTTTTCTATTGGCTTCATGTTCCAGAGGCAGAACCTGGCCCACCTGTGTCTCTGCCCTCACCCAGGTGGTCATGGTTGGGGCAATGGGTGAGGCCAAGATTATATTAACAAGAGGCCAACCAGCTGGAGGAGCTTCCTGTTGGGTGCAGCTTCTGTTGGGGCTGGTTGCATCTTGCTGAGCTCCCTCAGTGGTGTCCCTCCATGTGAAGGGCCACTGAGGAGCCATCTCTATCTGTTGTGTCCAGCAGGTGATGCTGGCACCACAGTGGGCAGCAGAGGAGCTGGGCCCACAGGAACCTATGGCAGGACTGTCTGAAAGAAGCCTTCTGAGGGGATGTTGCTGAGTTCAGCGTTGGCCTGTGTGATCAGGCAGCTGATGGCAGCATAAAACGACGATGGCTAAACCAGCACAACATCTAGCTATAGGATTCATCTTTTAAGCTATGACAGTAAAATGGCAGTTTTCAAGATTTGCTCCTCAAGTTAGGCATCTGAAATTTTCTTTAGAAAAAAGAAACAATGCTTTTGATCTCATATAACCAAAGAAATCAAGGATAGCAAAGATGGTTTTAAAGCCAAGCCTCATCCTAGAAAACTGGCTAGCATTCTTTACCTACCCAGAAAGTACTGGCTAACACTTTATTAATTACTACAGTACTCTACAGCATTTTGCTACACTGTCACACAGTTTAGCCATATTATTTTTGATCACCAGACGAAAAAGCACAAATTGTACCTATATAAACTAACAAACTTACAAATCCCTGGGTGCAGAGATTTTTCCAGGTGCCCTGTCTCCCTGAGGTACTGCAATTGGCAGTTTAGGCTGATGGTGAAGGTAAGGTTGGCTGACCTGGAAGGGGAAAGGGTCGGGGTGTGGGGAGAGCAGAGCTTACAAAGGAGCTGTGACAATGAGCTTGGAGATAGTGCAGCATGGGCAGAGTGTTGTGAAAGGTTCAAAGGAATGAGGCAGTAGATTCATGGAATTGTTTTGGTTGGAAGAGACCTTTAAGATCAAGTCCAACCATTAACCCAGCACTGCCAGGGCACCACTAAACCACGCCCCTAAGAACAGGGAGCTATTTAAGGGAGAGAGCTGTACCAGGGGGAGCTGTATGAGGAGCTATGTAGGTGGTGGGTCAAGTCCACAGGTGTTATTACTACCTCCTCCTTCTATCTCAGCACACACATGTTGTTCTCAAGACTGCAATGCTGAACACTGCCACCTCTAACCACCCAGGAATGTCTTATGGAAATGCGCTCAGGAATGTTCATCCTTACAGAAGATACTAGCAAAGTGGTCAAGACACCCACAAAAATATCCAGCTTCCAGAAGTGAGCCCAAACAAGAGAGGAATGTTAAGTAGAATGACCGAAATACAAGGAGACAAGGAACCTCTGTAAACATATGAGTAAACTGAAAGAATCAAGAGGAAAGCTATGTACTTGCTGGGAAGAATAAATAATTAAGAAAAAGATCAAGTCCATGTTTTTGGTATATCAGGATGTAGCATACAAACAATGCAGAAAAGAAATCAGTACTGCTTCTTTATAAAGGAGAGGCAAGTGAACCATCATTAATACCCAAATAACTCTGAAGTTTAATTATTGACAGACATAAGACAACACTACACCAGAGCTTCTAGTAAGATTCAGAGAATAATCTATATATGCTTCTCTCTAAAAAAAGCTTAATTCACAAGACAAATGAAACCGAAAGGAGTTCTGTTCACAGACATAAATAGCAGATTATAATTAGTTAATAAAATGAGCTGACAAGTTTTTCCTGGAGCACCTGATATTAGCTACTCCTAAAAATGGGCCTTAGCTTTGGTTTGGCATGGACTCTCTCCTGTTCGTTTCTTTTCCTGAGTCCTTTCATGCAGTGTATGCCAAGTGATGTGATGACCAGCAGTTACATACAGACTAAAGAAGAAATTTTGTGATTTTGGAATAAAAGTGATTTACTTCAGAAAAAAAATTAAAATCTGAGTTCACATAAAAGCTTCAGTTCAGAATAGGGTTTAATTTTCTAAATCCCTGACAGTATAATATTTCATATTAAATACCGTATGCAATATCATCTTCTAAAATACACGTCACTGTAGTATTTCTATCAGGAAAAGCAAGGTATTTTTAAGGCACAAGGCCATAGCGTCAAGCTAGTACTTGCATTTTAGAAGTTTTCCACTCCCTCCTCCGCTGTGAAACAAACATCTTCCCCATTTTTGGAAAGCAAGAGCAAAATAATGGAGGTGGTTTTGATGCAACATACAGCTGACAGATGTCCTGTGAATGGTTTCTAAGGAAAAGAGAACCCAACTACAACGTCAAAAAGAAAAACTTATGCTATCAAAACACCCTTCTTTAATGGTAAAGGGAAAAGAAGCCACGAGGACAGCTCTCACTCCAGGGATGGTTTTAAACTTGACAAACGTAGCAGGTAGGTCAAATTAGGAGGACGAGTATCAAAAAGATACGAAGACACTATGAAAGCAAACTTCTACTAACATCTATGCCAGAACTTTCAAATGGACAGAGGATTCATTCCCTAGCTAACAAATCCAACAGTTTATATGAGCAACATACAAAATTATCTTCATCGGTTTCTGGCATTACGACCATTTTTGAGACCACTGGCTTTCTCAGAGTGCATAATTACCCTGCAGGGGCAAGAATTTTAGAACCCCGAACAGCAAGTTTAGCTCCTGACACCACACAGAGTTGTTGCTGCTATAACACAGTGGTTCTCAATCTTTCCATCACAGCTATGAGCAGTCTGGAACATCTGTGCAGACAACTGAGTGCACCAACGACATAAGGATACAGGCGATGAAGAGATTCCCAAAAGGATTCTCCTCTCAAATCATCCATACAGCAAGGACACTGGTTTCCCACTAGGTAACAGTGTTTTTAACATTCTTTAAAATAAACAACAAAACAAGAAATACCCAATTTTATGAGGTTTTGTTTCATTTTGATTTGGTTTTTGTTGTTTGTTTTTTTTAAAACTAAAACCCAGAAAATTAAGGCATACAAAGGAGGTGTTGAAAAATCAAAGCAATGAATTTGAGCTTATAAAAAAGCCACCGAACACCTGAACAACAAGCTGATGTGCTTATTACCGTCACAGCAAGTGAGCAGAAACCTAAATGTCAAGCATTACTGCAGATATAGGTCAGCAATTTCTATTGTTAATGCCATTCAGCAGGTACCCTTGGCAGGAGGTAAAGTCACCTAACAACAGTTTCAGTTGCTTAAAACAAGTCAAACTGTTTCACTCTTACTACTTTGCCACTGAATAAAACTGCTGCTCAGCAGAATTCATTTTATCCAAAGGGAAAAAAAAAGGAAAGAAAAAAATAAGAATCACTTACCATTGTGATGAGAACTCTGTATTTATCCAGCATGGCCTGGTTGTCGTGACATCCCGCCAGCAACTGCCAAACCTCTGCCCTCAGTGCTTCTGGCACACCGCTTTTCACCAGGGTAGATAATCCATTTGGTCTCACAACAAGATTATTGTGCCTGAGAAACAGACAATCATTTACCCATTACACTTCGGCTACAGGAGTAGAAATCAAGACAAAAATGTAAAATTTTTGGACTTTCCAACGTTATTCTGAAAAAGAAAGTCAGCATCTGGCAACAAACTTTTCTTCTACTGGTTACGCTAATGAGTATTTGTCAGATGGAAAGCAAACATTCTACAAAGATTTACAGGAAAAACCAGTGGCAAAATGGAGTGATATTTGAATTCTCTAGGTGGAGAGAAATTAATGAAAATTAAACCAATACAAAATTGAACTTAACTGGCTCATGAAGAACAACTGGAATTGAAAGTTATGCCACCTGTGCAAACAATTCTATTTCAATATTTAACATATCTAAGCAGTATAGAGAAATAAATTTTGGAAAACAAAAGCTGGTTTTAAGAGTATGAACATGAAGACTGAGCTCCAGTCTTACACTTCAGCGCTTTTCCCTGTGGTTGTTTTGACCATTGTTGTTTTTCAACTCTACTGGTAGGAGAATAGTGAGAGTGGCAGTTTAGCCAAATGCTGGCAAGCTGCGATTAAATTCAGTAACCTGCAATTTAATGCTTGATTTTAAGTAAATGTTTACAGTACTCATTCTCAGAACCAGGTCATTAAGATGTGAACAATTTAAACTACTGTTTAAATTTCAAAAGTGCTCTAAATTTTTTTTTCCTATAGTCTGAGGACGATATCTGTTCTTCCAAATGACTTGTGAATTGAAAAAAACCCCAGTGTGATTATATAGTGCCCTTACTCTTCTAAACAAAATTATTATTTTAAGTTTTAAATGTGCAGAGCAATACAAGTCATTTCAAACTTGATCATTCAGCCAAATCAAACCTTAACCAGTCCCTTTATCTTTTTCAGTACATTTCACAGCAAGTCACATTAAACTAATGGTCTTATGATGGGGAAAAAGCTAGAAAGACAGACCAAGATTCACAGAAATAGTAAAAGGACTAAACACACTAAGCAGTTATGAAATTATGAAATGTACATTCAGGAATAAACAAAATGGACCAGAAATTTAAAGCTCAACTTGCGTGAAAATGAAGCACTCATAGCACACTTCAAATTAGATTCGTTTGGTTATTGGATGGATTTGAGGAGCACGAGCGGCCTTCTCGGAGGCCTCAGCAAGCAGATAAAATGAATCGCTCAAAAGGTACATTCCCATAGAAACATAACAGGGAATTTTTCAGTGACACCAAGGAAACAATACAAATAGCTTATGGCAAGAGATGCACATTCCATGCTCTAACACCATCCTTACTACTGAACTTACTCATAATTGAGAATTGAGCATGCCACAGGACACCAGGTTGTACTGGAGTTGTCACCTATTGCAATAGTTTCATGGCAGAGGTAATACTTCAGCAGTGTTAGTCCATGCAGTAAATCATAACCGTAACTGGAATAGCAAGCCTCTCAGTTTCTGAATGTCGGTTTGGGAAACAGCTCCATCATTAAGAATCCTTGCTCTGTATTCTATAATAGTGAACAACTACACATTTTTCCCTCCTGTGAGTAGGGGCCCAGGCACCTTACTTTCCTAGACACTTTGACACCTACTTGGCCAGACTAGAACAGAAAAAAGTGTAAAATAACATCTTGTCTTATTCTAGTCTTATCCTTCAGCACACGGGAAAACATGGGTCATTCATGGCTGCTGACGTATTTCATTTGTTACAAAGTGCTGTAATTCTCCCGCACAGAATTCAAGGACATCATTTTAAAACATCAAAGAGCAAGGTTACAAAATAGCAATGCATAGACTGTGCTCCGAGTTGACAAGACCAATATTTCTGAGCAAAAACTGCTATTGATTATTACTTTTTTTTAAAAACACCCACACATCAGGAATAGTTAAATATAAAAATAGGATAAACTAGCTCGGCTTGCAAGAACTACTATTTACTGCATCCTCAGCATTAAAGTTAAGGAAATTAAAAGATAGTCCATTACTTTCCAACAGTTCATTGTATAATTTGGGTAAATTATCTTATTTTTATTCCTATTCATATGTTTGAAGGAGAGTCTTGGAGCAATGTTTCTGCTGAGTCAGTCCGTTAGGTTACAGTGACATTTTAACAAAATGACAAGAAGCAATTAAAGTGCAAGAATTTTTTCCTTTATGAGACAAATCAGCAGCCAGTCCTCCAAGTAGAAATGTTAATTTTTGTTTATTTACTTTTTTTACCAGTGCACAGATATTCCACTAGCATATGCTGCAGTTTTCAACACACTAGAAGATTTTATTTTCATCTATTTTTACTTTTTGAATTGTGAACATTTTCAATCTGTTATTCTTTCCAAGTTTTGTTCTTAAAAGGTAACAAAACACTATTCAAGGATTCAAATACTTTAAACACTTGAATTTATCTCAAAAGGTTAATATTGCTTGAGATGCTCCTAAAGAAAATGTTTGGCTACTGCTAGTCTTCAAGCTGGCTGTGATCTCCCTTTTCTCATCACATTTTAACTCATCTTCACCAAGGTGTTTTAACTACTAAATGGTCCCAGATATAAAACTGCGAACCATTTATAAACTCTCTCTTGGGATGTCCTTTAGAACAGGCTTTGGAAAGTTCTGAACAGCTCCAGAGTGATTTGTTTACAGCCTTTTCAGGTGAGGAAAACACGCTTGTCTATAAGGATCAACTGACTTCCTCGTTCTTCCTCAGTATTTTCTTAATCAGAGGGCCCATAGCCAGAATTTTTGTACAATAATTCCATTAAATAGTTGTGCTTCCCTAAAAAGATGTTTCATTAAGGCCAGAAAATGACAAAATAGTTAAAAACAAGCAAGAGGGAAGGAGGGAACGGTGCAGTTAAGCTCAATAAAATCTTGTGATATCTCATTTAGTAACCTTTGCATGAGATCCCCATTAAAGATGAGGTGAGCAGCAAGAGGCAGTATTTTTCAAAAGCTACAAAGTGGCCAAGTAAAAGGAGGGAATTGACTGAATAAATTCTTAAAATGTTTTTCAGCACTCTTTTTGGAGTTTGGAAAAAGGAAACTTTGCCAATTCCAGATTAATAGCCCGATTATTTTTGTCTCAGGCAGCAGGAGCTATTACTTACACAGGGAGAACCAAATAACTGGTTCTGGCACTTACTAATAGTATAAGGTCTCTCAGAGGTAGCAAATACACAGACTTTTTCCTCTCTTGGCAAAGTATGCGCTGCTACCGAAGCAATTAATTAAATCACAGAAATAACACTTCTGAGAACATCCTCTAGGCTTACAAATATTCTTCATTTTACTATCCAGCAGAAACAGTTTCAGTGAGGATGACAGTCTTTCTAGAATTCCTTTTCAAATGCTTACATGTAGCATACTTAAAAGAAGGGGTGGGGGGGTGGAAGGTGCTTCCAAACAAATCAATCAACTACATGTACATCAGTGAGCACAAACGGCTTAGGACAGACTGGAGTTTGCTTCTGTCTTTTCTAAACTACCACTAAGAGGCACTGAGTTCCAGGAGAGCTTAAGATCCACAACTGAGGAACACAGGAGACCAGGAAGTTCTGCATTTGAAGACTCACACCAACAGCATGAGCATACCTGGACATACTCTCAAACACTGACTGAAACAACCCTTTTGGGAGAGATTCATAGAACAACTGCAGGTTAAGAGGATTTACCAGTCCCTTTTAAACTAGTTTTAAAAAACACACTTCAATGTGTTTGGTACTTTAGTTTCTAAACTGTGTAAGCTGAAGAATTTCCAACTACAGGCTCAAGACCATATAGTCTCGTAAAACAAAGAAAAGGTTAGTATTTAAAAATTTAAATTTAAGAAATTAAGCATTACCATCTCCCCAGTAATTCTCCCCAGGAATACAAAATCTTCTCAGGACAATCCTTTGACACATCACCAGTGCCACTGGAGAGTTCATTATCACTCTCTGTAAAAAGAAAAAAAAAAAGAAAAAAAAGACAAAACAAAAGCATGCACAGATGTACCAAAGAGAACAGACACTCAATATGCATACATATAGGTCTCAGACAAATTCTTCTCACATATTGGTTTTAAAACCACAAAAAGACATAGAAAATATTAGTGAAACCATAAAGAATGTTTAGCAGACTTAACAAAACTAGTATATTAATAAAGTTACCATAAAGTTTAAAATAACAAGACTAGGGGATAATTCACAGCACTTGTTAGAGGAAGAAGGGCTGGGAGATAGCAAAGCCTTACATAAGAAAAGAATCAAGGCTCCCAGCTGTTGATTTAATGAAATTTCACAATACAGTATTATCTAGATGTCACATCCAGTCCAGACTTCAGATAAAGAGAACACTCTTTTAAAGCACAGGAGACAATACTGCTTCATTACCTCTCATCCCCTACATGCCATTCTGCTCTTATGTGGTTCTCTGACCTCAAGAAACCTACTCAGAGCCATGAATAATTTTTTTACTGAAACAAGTTCATGGATAAGCAGCTAAAACACCACTGTGACATTAGAGGTCATATTGCATGAAACAGAAAAGAATGCCTCAAATGGAAAAGAAACCTCATAAAGAATAAAACTTATGGAGGGATATATGTCATTATATGACTAAACCAGAAGGACAATGTGAGCCTGGGACTGTCTGCTCAAAAAAACATCCTATCCAAGTAACCAACCAATTTCCAAGTGTCCTATGGCTCAACGCAGGTGTCCTCAGTAAGCCAAATAGTCTCACTCTTTTAAAGTAGCTCCTCATGTGAATGTGGTTTTCCAGTCATCTGGGCTTTTCCCAGTTTTACTTGGATAAAGTAAAAAAATATCCTGCTAAAAATTAAACATGAGTACAACTTCAACACCACCAAACATTGATAGGACTCCAATTCTCAGCATCTTTACTACGCACAACCTAAAAATGGGACACTGCAACAGCCCCATTATCCTTAGAGGTCTCTGAAACTATGGACAGTTCAGATGTTAGAGGGTCTCTAAGGCTGCTCTTTCCTATGAGCTGAACTGTCTCAAGAAGCTAAAATAAAAAGAGGAGGACCAGAGCTACATCTGGTCTCCAAATCCCCGAGATAATCTCTTCAACACAGCTCAGACATCTGGTTGCTGACCTGTCTTTAATTTCTTTAAATTTTTAATTCCTCAGGTACATTATACGCTTCACCTCCACCTTTATGTAGACAACAATAGTAGTTCAGGCAGAGAAGTATCTTTGGTACCTGGGCAATTATCCTCCTAAGTCTTCATCCTTGTCATTGTCACTTCAATTATCCATTTCTAATTTATAGCCTCAGCAACTGTCAAATACAAGTCATTAATAAAAATATCATCAGCGATGGAGTTTGACAAGGAGCCGTGAGGACAAAGAGCCTACACTGTATTTCAAGGACAATTAACAGCAAAAATGCTGCCCTGAGAGAAGAGAGAAATGTATCAGGAATCCCTTGTATTTCAAATTTAACAGTGGTTTAGTGATTCCTTTGGACAGGTTACAGGCCCCCAAAATACAAGACTAATCTGCATTTAAATGCTCCCACTTAGAATTAAAACAAAATGAACACCCACACTCATAAGTCCACAGGAAACTTGATTCTAAGGTTTTCCAATCCTTTGCATACATTCACTAGATCTAAAGATGGAAATACTAAGATCTATAAACTCCAAATGTATTATTTCAACTGAAATTTGATTTCACTCTAAAAACTTGCCCAGTAACCAGTGGAACCCATTAAGTTCCAGCAGAAGAAACATATTTGAAGAATCACCTTTCATTTTAAAATTACCAAAAATATTGTAAATGCAAAACTCCTCACTTAGCACGCAGGCCTGGTAATAGCTAAAAAAGTTACTTTAAAGCAATTAAATGTGTTACATATTTTAAATTCTCTCCTCTCCTTTTTGCCTAACCATATCAAAGAGATCTATTGTAACTGCAGCCCTTCTACTTTCCATGAAAGCAAGGAGAAAAAAAAAAAAATAATAATTGAGGAAACATTCTCTAGATTGAGTCCATGGGCCATTCAGAGACACAAGGTACACGTTAATGATACTGGTGCATATTAAGAGTCTCAAGAAACCTGGCTCACACCAGAAATATATCATAAACTACCATTTCAGGAAGGTTTCCCACATTCAAGGTGAAGGAAGACAGTCTGGTACCAAGTTCTGAGAAACCTGAATTACTTTGGGGAGACTGAAGAGCTGCAGTGGAAATATACACAAATGAATTTTGCCCTGTGAAAGAAAATCTGATACGGATGGATCAAATCCCCAACAGGATCAAAACATTTAAAACTGAAGCTACACTGAATACTTTCAGAACAGAGCACACTAGTTGTTATCTGATCCAAATCTGAGCTTGCCAAGGAATCCTAACCTCAGACAAAAGAAACAAACCCCTTCTTTTCTCACTAGGCTGGTCTTGCACGAAAAATTCCTCGAAGTTGTTAAGGAGATCAGTGTTACATCTCGTACGTACTCCAGGAAGAGGTATCGCAAAGCTTCAGTGCTGAAAAGTCTTTCATCTGGAAGGCTTAACAGTATTTGGAATTTATTATTCAGTTATATGTCAGAAAATCATAAGCCTTAATTAGAAATGCCATATGCTCCCTTTCAAAAGACACTAACGTCAAACTTCAAAATAGAACAGGGCAAAGGAGAGAGAATAAACAGCTTTAAAAATCTCTACTTTGTTTCCACTCTAAAGTCTATTTACACATTCTAACCTGTGTAAGCACTTGCATTTAAATTAAGGGGGGACGTGGGGGGAAGAGGCTGTGGGAAGGTTATTTAACTGTAGATGTTCTTCTCTGAGGTGTACTTCTATACATTTTTTTCCACATCCTATGGCATCTATTAGCCAGAGCATAATATTATCCACTCTTACTCTCATGAGAATGCCATAGATCCCTTCCTCTAAATGTTTTATGTACTCCTCCCTTCCTCTTTTTTCTACCCTGACCTCTCAGAGCCTCTGAACTGGACAGTAAAACTGATGCCTCATCAGAACGAGGAAGATGGGAGACATCTCAAGGGAGCAAACCTGTGGGGCTGCGCTGCAAATGAGTGTACACATAAGTAGCCTTTAAGCATACATACAGGTAAGTGTCAGCCTCTCAGGTTTTTTGTTTGTTTTGAACTGCAGCATGATCCATAAAATTCACCAAAACCTCCTGTTGTGGATGCCTCATGAACCAATTCCCTGAATTCAGACTCTGTTTAAAGCAAGCCCGGAGGATTGCACTTCCACAGCAAGCATCGCTCTGCATGGCATCAGCATAGAATCACAGAATACTTAGGCTGGAAAAGACCTCTGGAGATCATCCTGTCCAACCTCCTACTCCAAGCAGCTCTAGTTAGATCAGGTCACTCAGGGACCTGAGGTGTTTCCCGCTACTTGACCATGCTCATAATTTAAAAACAAAGAAACCAACTCACCAAAACTATCCTTTTATCTAACCAGTTTCCCATGTTCCAGCTCGTGTCTGATGTCTGTCGCCTCTCAGCCTGTTACTGTGCACCACTGAGAAGAGGCTGGCTATCTTCTGCAAGTCCTCTGATGTAGTAGTTAAGAAAGCAGCAAGATTGTCCTCTGCACATTTGATTCTCCAGCCTCAACCAAACTGTTCCCTTAATCCTTCATTGCTCATCATGTGCTCCTGCCACCCCACCAGCTCAACGGCCTCTACTGGACTTGCTACAGGGTGTCAATGTCTGTCTTGTACTGAGGAGCCCAAAACAGGACCCAGTACTCCAAATGCAGTCTCACGAGTGCTGAATAGAAGGTACGAACCACTTCTCTGGACTTGCTGCCTGGACTCCTGCTAATACAGCCCAGGGTGTGCTTGGCTGCCTTTGCTGTGAGGGTACACTGCTGGACTAGTTTTCCACCTTCTGCCTGCTGGCATCTACAGGTAGTTCTCTGCAAAAGTCACTCTGTATCTGGTTAATGTCCAGCCTGTCTTGTCACACAGAGTTATTCTATTGTGGATACAGGACTTTGCACTTGCCTTTGTTGAACTTGATGAGGTTCCTGCTAGTGCATTTCTCCAGCCTGTCCAGGTCCCTCTGAGTAGGAGCCCAGCCCTCCTGTATTATGGATCACTACCCTCAATTTGCTGTTGTCCACAAACTTGCCAAGAGTACACTTGATCCCATCACACAGACGTTTAACAGCATTGAGCCCAATACCAATCCCTGAAAGACAGCACTACTTGCTGGCTGTCAGCTGGACTTTGCACCACTGATTGGTTCTTTCATCCCAGCAGTCCAGCCAGCCTTCCAAACATTATTTTTCACTTATCCGGTCCCTATCTCATTTATTTAATCATAAGGACACTATAAGACACTGCTGGAGTCCCTGCTAAAACCAAGGTATACAGCATCTGCTGTCCATCCCTTGTCCACAGGACTGGTCACCTTCTCACAAAAAGCACTAAGGCTGGTCACAATCATTTGCCCTTCACAAATCTCTGCTGGCTGTTCCCAATGACCTTGTTTGTCCTTCAAGTGTTTAGAAACTACTTTTGGGAGTATTTGTTCCATAACTAGTCCCATGGACTGAGGTTAGACTGACCTGGGTCTTGTTTCTGGCCCAATGACATTTGCTTTCCTTCTTCTGGACACGTGCCCTTTGCATGAGATAAATATGGAAGCCTGTCACAGATACCACTTCGGTTGGGGGAGGATTTCTGGATGAAAGATTTTGCATATAGGCTGTTTTGTTAGTATACCTACAGACAAACATAAACATGTAAAAAATGCTCTTTCAAAAATCCATAGGGGCATTCAAGAACAAACTGAAAAAAAACAACCAACCCAAACAAAAACAGGAGCCTACTGGATATATATAATTTTGTGCCTATTCCATTCAGAAACACTCCTTACATAAAGTATTCATTCTATGAGCAGACTATTCAGAATAGGGCACAATGAGTTGTATTTTAAGTGGCCCAGCACTAACATTTATTATGTAAGAATACTCTATTGACTAGCCTCAATTATAACTTCCTGTCCTTTGAAAAGCACACTCCAACTGGCAGAAGCATCACTGTTGTTGTGAAAGACCTCTTAGCACCTAAGCAGAAAACTTAGCAAAATAAACTATGGCTCATTATTCGTGGTAACCAATAATTTGGTAAATGCTTCCAAAAGTAGTCCATCTTCCACATAGCAGAGGCTCCTCATTGGACTTAGTCCAATCCAGAATAGCTTGAAGCACTGTTTCTAGTGAAAAAGAAACTAAAAACTTTCAGAATTATGACAATTACCTTTGATATGAAATGGCAGAAAGGTTATTTTGGCTTGGGGGGGGCGTGCGTCTGGGCTTATCATGAAAAACAACCAACCAAAAAAGTCTTTATAACTGATGAAGTGCCACAGAAGAGCACCCTTTGCAGTAAAATGGCTGTACACAGAGCAGAGTAAAACCATGACAGGCTTCGCTCACCTCCCAAGACAGCAGCAGTGTGACGAAGACGAGCTTTATGAGACAGCTCCACTAGACTATCAGAGTTCTTACTTTTTAACTTGACTGAAGAGGACACAGGTCTTGATCACATAGTTCCCTGCAGATACTTATCTACCCTAACTCTACAAACCTGCAGTTACCTCCCTAAGCAGCTCATTCCAAGGACTTCATCACTCTTATCCTATGGACTGTATCTCTCAGTTCAAACATAATTCTTCATTCCTGCACTTTATGCCAATTACCTTTTTCTCCTGAACAATTTTAGCACATCTCACTTCCAAAAAAAAAAAAAACCCCAAACAAACAAAACCCCACAGCAACTTTGTCTTGAGTCTTTCTTCTCTAAAATCTTTGCTCAAAGGATATGTTCTCCAGACTTCCACTTATTTGATTTTTTTTCCTTCAGTTGGCCTATATTTCTTCTTGATGAGAGGTGTTCAAACAAAATACTGAGGCATCAAGCGTTCAAAACAGAAGAACTGCACACACGGTAACTCTTTATTATAAACAAATACCCCACAGACAAAAAAAACCATATACACAGAGACACAAAACCTTGGCGTGTTCTTCCCCCTTATTTACTTTGACAATGCAAGGCTTTTGAGCCCACAAATACAGAAGTCAGAGCACCCTTGGAGGATACCACTGCTATTTGCAGCGGCACGGACAAGTTGTGCAAAGACTGTTACAAACTACTGTGAGAAACCTGCTCAGAAGAAAGTCAGATAGCACAGATGGCCCTCTCTCTGATCAGGTGCTTAGACTCTTTCAAACAACAGTATATACAGCTACAGAGCTACTTTTCCAATGGATTCAGTTCTCCTTAAAGAATCTACTCCATCACCTGAAATACGACAATACCCTAGAAGCCAAACTCATTTGTCTGTTAACAAACCAGGCAAATAAGGTGGAAAACTGTACTGTTGTTTCAGAGAGTTCAAGCGGAAAAGTGAAGTACGCCCTCAAATGAGCAGAAATGCATGAATACAGCAGATAAAAATGAACAGGTGGGATTTCAGTACTGAAGGGAAGAAGAAGAAAGGATTTTTAATGAGTTTTAATTGAGAGGTTGTTACAAGTGAAATAAGAGTGGGTGGAACTGAAAAAATAATGTAGTTGGAGCAGCCTGAAGGAGAAGGAAATTAGGTCATGAAGATAGGTGGGAATAGAATTGGAATACTTCAAAAATCAGAAGTTTGAATTTTCTCTAGGAGAAGAACAAAAATGAAGGGGGAGCTGAAGTTGGCAGCATATTACCAGGGCAACAAGATATAGATGTTACTGATACGGAATCATTCCATACATACAAGATAAAAGAGGATTGTGAGAAAGGCCACAAAAAAGCCAGTTTCCATTTATAAGGTAAGAGGAAATTACAGCGCACGAACTATAGTTTTGCCAGGAAAGGCAGGAATGAAACAAAGTTTAATCATTAAATTCATTCTAGTATTAAATGAGATAGATTTTCAGAAAGGTCCAGTTTTTCAGTGCATTACAAAATAATTTGATGAAGACAAAAAGATTTCAAAATGCCTTCCAAATGATGTATATATGAAATTACAGTCATGTCTATTTTCTAATTTAAAGGGAAGAGCAATAATCAGGAGCAGAAAAATACAGATTTATGAATATGAACAAAGATGGCTTGCATTGAATTCTGCTCACAATAACCTGTTTATATGTAAGTTAATTACATAACTTGAAGAAAAATTAATTTGGCAGTGACCCAGGTACACCAAGAGGGTAAAAAAAAAAAAAGAAAGATACTTGAATTCTTCACTAAGAGCTAATCAGTAATAGCAAAAAATGGTATTTTTATTCTTACTCCTTTTTATGAACTATAAGACACAAATTTTTCACTTAAAATCAAGCAAAAGCTAATGTTGACAAATCTCAAGGTTTTTACTACCTTGCAAACTGTTTGCAAATTAATTAAATTAATTAAAGCATTTAGCTTCTCTGTGTGTCTGGATCCCAAAAAGCCTTACATTTGATAAATACTGAAAGAGGGTTGAACCGCACAGGATTAGATGATGGCTGTCTTTCACTCACTGCGTACAATAAGTTTTCACACATGTTGTAAAGAAGCCTGTGCAAAATCTCTCAAAGGAGCCACATTTCTGCTTTGAAACAACCCTGGTTGTTGGCTAGCCAAACTGACTCTTCAATACAATAAAAAAAAAAAATCTACATTTAAAAACATATTAGTTCTATGTTGTATAGTTTCTACAAGGGCCCTGCACTGCTGTCATATTAAACAAAAATTATTTAAATAGAATCACAAAAACAAACTTTAATTATGCATCTAAATGCGAGCGTAGAAACATGCACAAAGAGATTGCTCTACCCTCACGTGGTGAACACACAAGTGAGCCACCACGACAGATCTACATTTGATGTACAAATGCTTGAAGCTGAATAAAAGAGCGGAGAAAAATTACGGCTTCAGTTCAGTAGTTTTGCTCCCACACAGATGACAAAGCCAACTAAAAGCTGCACAGTGGAGGTATTCCTGTAAATATCAACATCTTCCACATGCCCTGTACTGTCTGCAAACTGACATCTTTGAGAGCACACAAGAAAGTCAAACTGGAGATGTTGTCATTAGTCTAGGCAATGCAAGTCTTTACTCCATCTTAGTCATTTACAGATTTGTACATTAGGATCTACTACCATACTGGATATAATCAAATGCAAAAAACATTAAAATAAACATTATAAACACATAAAAATTATACATTGCCTGGCATTTAAGGTGTCAAGGCAGTATGCAAGGCACTTTGATTAGAAAATACTGAGACTTAGCAAAATACTAGACAGCTAATGACCAAAACTAAATAGACATGACTCTGAGGTTAGTAATTATTAGGAAAAAGTGAAGGGGAAGTGTTTGTTGAGAAGTTTTTTTAATCATCTTTATATTAAATGGTTAAACAAGAACATTTTTTTTACATTATATGAAATGTGAACTTCTCTGAGCATAGTAGTCGCAGCTTGAGGCCAGACAAAGCCATGGCACTCGTGAGGGAAACCTGAGAAGATCCTCTAACAGCAATTTGTTCTAATTGCTAAGCAGCTAACAGGACTGCAACTCCTTTTCCAAAAGACTTTCAAACTACCATGTTGCTTATGGGCAGAGAAGGAAAAAACAACCACTACTTAAATAAAGCATCCAAAGCATTCCAAGTAATCTGCAATTGCTTCAAGATGAGATCCAAACACCAATTTATGCTCATTTATTACTGAAAAACATCTATTTTGTACCAAAATCTGAAGTGATTTTATTTAAGTTATAAAATAAAGACTGATATCCAAGGAACAGATTCCACCTCTGTACCCAAGGATATATAGTAAGGAAGGGATCATGTTCTTTCTCGCAGCACAATTAATAGCTGAAAAGGTCAGTTGAGTGCATTTATTTTATGATACTTAATAACAAAAGTTAACTTTAAGGCATGGAAATAATCCAGTGCAAGAGAATTGACAGTAGAGTCTGTAAAATGACATCAGGCTCATCAGGAATATTTTCTTTTCATTTGGAACCTATAGATCTGCATTCTTCAGAAGTGCTTGCATTTTAGACATCATCTCTTATGGGACTGCAGAGAAGGTCTGAAGATAGCCACTGGCCAAATGACCTCATGAATTTAAGATTTATCAAGTTTTAGTTCATTTTTATGGAGATAGCAAAAAGACTCCAATACAGATTTAATTGATCTTGTTTAGGACCCACCAACACTACTCTGTATGGGATTAATATAACAACCAGTTCCTATAAATGACAAAGCTATTTTTAATTCAGATAATGCAGAGTTAACTATTTCCACACTACTAATGTCATTCTTCTCAGTCATCCTCATTTGTTCACACTATCCGTCATCGTAAACCCATTTTATCACAAAATACTCTCAATAGCTCTGTTGACTCCTAAACCACCCCCTCCTCTACGCTTTTGCTTTTCCGGATCCTGAAAACAGCCTCTACCCACCCACAACACTTGACACAGTATCTGAATTTAGTCTGGCTGATCATCTCTGATCATTAGTATGGCCCACTCCTTACCTACTGTACACACCACCTTTCTGTGCTGTCCAATACACCACACAGAGACTGCTTTGAAGCTTCCCGGGGCCTCCATCCTCTCATTTCTATTTTAATTGTCAAATTTCACTATCTCCACACTGAATTTCCACACTTCTTAGGTTCATTCTTCTATTGCATAGTACCTCTTTCTTTTTGTTTTCACAGAGAACACAGACATAAAGCTTTACTTTCTTAAGTTGGCTATTTCATATCTTTTCTTGCTCTTTCTTACTTTTACGGCTTCATGTTTATATATAATCTCTTCTTATTAAAGGCAATAACTGAACACTAAACACGTTTCAACAGGATTCTTTTTGGTTTAAGTCCACTGTTCATGGATTAGCATCTACTATGCTGTCAACTGCATCCCTGCTCAGTTCCTGGCTGTCAGAAAAATAGTATCTAAACCATCACAAAAACTCTTGTTGTGGTAAATGAAAATCCAAACCCAAGCAGCACTGCATTCCTGGAAGTCATCCAAGAGTGTTCTAGAGGCAACCTACAACTCAGGCTCAGAAACTACCCTTTGGAGACTTGCTAGGCATGTTATCTTTTACCTCTCATGAATTACCTGTCTCTCGATGCCTGCTAAATATCCTGCATTTACTCTGCAGGCCTTTAATGGATTGAACAGGAGCTAGTAACTAGACACTTGGGACCATAAAACTTCCATGAAGAACATTAAAAAAAAAAAAAAGAAAGAATTGCACTACTAGAGCTGGAATAAAGCCATTGTTCTATGTATGGTCTAAGCAAGCACTACTGCCAAAGAAGCCAACCTATTCTTCCCCTTCTCCTTTGTTATTTGTTTCTAGGACTCCATTCTCCTTGCAAACACTTCTGCTGGAAAGCAGTTTTCCCAGTCCTTCAGCTTACACAGGTGGCCAGACACTTCATCCTGGCACAGAATGACACCACGATGAAAATGCTCCATGAGGCTGTGTCTTTTTTGACTAATGCAATACACAAACCACCACTTCTGTACATGTTCTCATGTCCTCTTAACGCTCCAAGAAGGAGAAAGATTAGTTCAACCAATTGTGCTCTGCACGTTGTTACAAGGATCTACTAAAAATTAAATATTAACAGTGAACTTCTCTCCTTATTGATAAAAATTGACACTTACATCCACTTTATTTGAAACCTTGCCAGAGTTTCCTCATTATATATTTTAATCTTTTAAAATCATACTCTGAATTTAATAGAAAACTTCTTATCAAGGAGTGTACTTTACATTCTAGGTTTTGACAAGAAATCATTAATATTAATTACATTTTTAAAATTATTCTCTCCAAAAGTAAGGAACCTTAGATGACTGGGTTGCCAGAAATATCTATTACAATATTAATAATTTAAAAAAGAAAAAGCAAGGTTGTTCTGAAAGATCTCCAAGTAGCTATTGTATAATCTTTGCAAAGATCTTAATTTTTTCTTATATAGCTGTTCAGATGAAAAATAAATTAAAAGTTAAGAATGTTATTTAGGGACTATATGATCTCAATTTTCTATATGCAGTTGCTGCATATGTGAAAGGGACTATGCCTGATGCTGGTAATTATTTTAAATAATTTGAGGAAGGGTGGGAATAATGTTTAGCCTTTCATTAAAACAAAAAACAAGGATATTGAAAAAAATGCCTTCTTTCTTATGAACACCTTTATTCACATGATATAAGACATCTCACTGAGCCACGTGTATGTGCACACACAGAGTACAGCGAAATCAGGTCCGGTGCAAGCAAGGCATGTGTTCTGACACAAACAAAACCGCAATGGAGAGCGCTTCTGAAGGAGATTCAGTACCATTCTGTGGGCATGGAGGATATATATGAGGATACAGCAAAATTAAAGAGAAGATAATAATCCTTAGTATATGTAACGGGGACACCAGCCTCTGGCCTATGGAACAGTGGAGTCCTTATAATGCACCCCCGCCCTAGGTTGCAAGCAGAAAAAGCCTCTAAGGCCAGGTAGCTACTACCCTTAACATTTAAGACAAGAAAAAGCCTTCTTCCAAGGCTAACACAAGATATTGTAAACTCAAGAGGGTTTTTTTTTTTCCATCATCATAATTAGTACCCTGAAAAGAAAAAGAAAGAAAAAGAATGAAGAGATTTATTTAGAACAACTGCAAATGACTCATTTAACCTGCATATCCACCAGGATAGAGAACTTCTAAGCAGATAACTCGAAATGCAGTTTCCATGAGAACAGAGTCACATCATGGTATTTTTAATGTCTTCTCTTAGGAAGTGATCTACATTTAAAATACGGAAACTAGCATTAGGAACCTGAACCAAGTTACACTTAGGTTCACACCCCAGTGGAATACTTTTACTCTGTAATAATATAAAGCCATTCTATGATAGTACCAAGAGGACAATATCCGCATTATTACTAATTGTGCTGCATTCATCAAATCCTGGAACAGTGCCTTACTCTTCCCAGTAAAATCAATATAAAGAAAAGTATTCAAGTAATTACTTAAAGCCTATCCTACCAAATAAGCTCCAGAAAACATCCTGACTATACAATTCAAACACCCAGCAAGGAAAAGAACACCCACAGGTGTTGAACTACGCTGCAGTGAGCCACAAGACCCAAAGGGCAAATCTGAAGTAATTCTTGCTATGAGTAGTAAAGCAATTCCAAATACCAGTTAAGTAGAAAAGTTCCTTTAGCAAAAATTGCATTTTTACTATTCAGAAGTGGGACTTAATAGAAAGGAAGGACTAACAGTGATAGTCAATGCCCATCCCGTTCCCTTCCAAGAATCAGTAGAAGGTTTTCAGTTCACCAAAGAGCACCTGGCTAGGGGTTTTCTAAGCCTGGGGTCACCTAGGATATGTGAGGTTTTGTTTGTAACTGGAAGAGAGTAACCATGTAACCCTACCTGCCTGTTCCTGACCGGGTTCTGATTCGTGTTGGATAAACTAATATCCAACTACTTACCTGTAAGTAAGACTCAAGAAGGAATTTTTCCACTATAATAAGTGAGACTTTTTATAGTATTGACAGAACAGTGCCAGAAATCAAGAATAACTCTAAAACTATGACAAGTTCTGGTAGGTCAGCTATCCAGATCAAAAATGACGCATAGAAAGCTTATGCTGAAAGCTACGGGCTAACCCTGAAAGTATGGAGAGACAGCAGTAAGCCGAGGGCCTTCCAAAAAAACAAAGAAAAGAACCACCAGTGGGAAAGATACTGAGGTACTTTGGAAGGGCAGGCAAGTATGCTGGGTCCGTGAACAGCAGCAATCCCCAACTGAAGCAGGAGATATTTTGATAAGCCCTAGTTATAAATGAGGGGAAACAAAATCACACGCTCAGCAGACAGTTTAGGAGTGGGGAAATTCCCTGCATGAGTGAGCCTGGGATTTTTTGTTTGTTTTTCTTTACAAACAAGCATTTAAAGCCCCCTATTTCAAACCCTATTTCAATGCTGTCCTTTAGCAATATATTCAAGGCAAATGGCTTCTCAGCAGAGGAAAATCCCTCTAGAAAAGGTTTTCTGTCTTGTAAGCAGAGCACAAGTGCACCAGTAACACATTTTGAAGCACACAGAGAAAATGGGCACGTGTTGTCTGCTGCTGCTACTGGAAGAACTCCAAATAATGGGTTAGTGAAAGTGCCATTACTGAAGAACTACTGCTAGTAGGAAATTACGGGTGATCTTTTTGTCCAAAATATCTGTATTTCTAATAGACACCAATAGGAACAATTAAATAATTAAAAACAGAAATATAATAGTACTGCCTACTAGAACTGTAAGTGCTCATTTACTCTTACCTTCTTCTGCCTCGTCCTCCTGGGATGACATAGGGCCTCCTCCACTAGTTGGGCTGACCAATTCTTCCTCTCTTGCAGATTCTCTTTGTAGGCTGACAACTTCATAAATTGCATCCCCAGCACTTGTGTGGCTTTTTCCTTCAGACTAAAACAAAATAGTCTATGTATTAGGTTCCCACTGTTGACAAACACAGTTCTAACAGTATGCCAAACCAAAACCAAACACATATGAACAAAGCTCCTATCAAGGCTAAACAATAGCTTGGGCAAGACTCCTTCAAATTTCTTTGCAATGACACAGGTAGACTAGCAGTGACTGACAGTCTGTTTCTCTGTAAGGTTTATGGGTAGAAAAGATAAATATACTGCATTACCTCCACAGCTGCCTCTTAGCAATCATTTCAAGTATTGTCAGAGTGATGAAAAAAAAGCTGTCCAACTTAAACAGCTAAAGTGAGATGAGGCCAAAGAGAAACCGAAGCAAAGAGGACAGAAAAACAAGAAAAAATAATCGGAGTAACTGACATCAAACAAACAAGAATTGAATTCATGTTCAAATCGTGAATATCTGTTGATCTAACAGTTAATTTAACTTGGAAATTTGTGATACCCATAACTATATATTTGGGGTCAGAATATATTCAGCGGAAGTCATTTTGTTCCGTAAAAGCAGTTTTTCCTTCCAAATCTGTCTCTTCAAGCATTTGGTAACTCTGAAGACAAACTACCTCAAAGGCTTAGGGGCAGGAAGAAGTCTTCTTTATAGTTCAAGCTGGAAAAGTTCAGAGTTTAATCTATTCTTTCACATTCAATGGACTTTCACGTGAAAAAGAAGTTAGTTACCTGTACTTGAAGCACCAGAAACAAGGTTGCATGTTTTAAAATAAATATTAGGTTTTGCCTCAGAGTTACAGTTCTGAACACAATTATTACGCAATGGCATTCAGAGATTAATATATTTGTACAGAACTGTACAAAACCGCAAGCTAATGATCGTATTAAATGAACCAGCCCCAAATGTGCCATTTTGTTCTTTGTGCATCTTGCCTGATCAGTTAAAATAAGGTAATTTTTCTGAACATATAAAACCATCAAATTAACCATGAAAAAGAAGAAAATTTCAGTTAGAGAATATTCAATTTGTTTCAAAAACAAAATTATGATGAAGTTGGAAGAGTCTGCAACACGTTCACTGGAGATGCACATGAACTGCCGACCAGCACTTGCAGTTTCAAAAAGCTGGTGAAATTATGGAGCTTAAATAGGGACTGCTTGGACTGACACAGAATAAATTATTCTATACTGAGAAAACTCTCCTACTCTATTTTTGAAAAATCATTCAGATCAGCTTCCTTTAAAGCTGGTACTCCCTGGAAGCAGTGGCTCCAATCATGAGCCAGTTCTGCTGACTGAACTTCTTATGGAGTCAGCTTAATGAACTTCAGGGTGCAAGCATAAATACCCTGCATTCTGTAACATTTAGCAGGATAACACTGGAGTCATTATCCCTGATTTCTTCTCTCAGAACACTATTATCAAGTAATTACAAAGTACTTGGTTAAATCAATCAAGTATTGATGCCACTAATATATTAACCGTTGCTATGCATAGCTTTTGTTTTTCAGGGAGTAAAGGATGACCTACTATGGATTTTGTTGTATGTTAGAACAATTACAGATCTTTATCTCCTTGCATGTGTTTTGGTCAACTGCAAGACCCATCTCTGTGAAGTGCAAATAATTTGGTTATTTGCTTTTTTCTGAAACAAATTTGCAATCTACAGAAATCCACACTTACAAGGATCATGTTCTAACAATAAAACATGCAGGAGTAACACAGTGAGATAGACAGATAAATAGACAGACAGATAAATAGAAACAATCATAAATCACACAGCAACCTGCATTTATGTCATTTCTCCAATCTGTACCTCACTAATCTTGGTTCAGACTATCAAATCGAAATCACAGACTATCAAATCGAATGGGCACCTTGCTGAGACAGCCCAAGTCTAAAGTTCCCTGCCAAGTGCTCTGCATGCTAGAACTAAGAAGTGGGCAGACAGCTCAAAGGAATTTCTCGTCGCTACATTTGCGCAATGACGAACAGTGTTATTGTCATGATTTTACATAGCCAGGGCCTCATCTCGCACAAAGATTAAAAGCCTTCCTTTCCCAGAAAAACCTGCAGAACAGCTTCTCAGAATTTTACAGCAGGAAGAAATGCCTGCATTTCTTCAGGGAGGGGAGGCATGTGTGTGTTTGTCACATTATAAAGGGCGAGAATGAAAAAAAGAAAGCGTCCAGATTTCATATTACTCCATTTAAAATGGTACAGTTGTAATTAAAAGGAAAGCTTATAGATAAGTATCAACCAGCTGAGAGCATAATATTTTCAAATGTATTTCCTTTAAATTTAAAATGTAGGTATTCTCAACATTTGTATATAACAGTTGGTCTTCTCAGATTTTCTCAAATTCTAAGTTGCTAATATCTAGAAGAAATACAGAAACAGCATTGCATGAGATTTATTTACTCACTCAGCGTTAAACACAGCAACACTTTTGCCATGTAATATCAACAGACCTTGTCACTCAACAGGTAACTATTCAACAAACATTGCCAGATGAGATGGATAAATCATCTCTCAGTGCTTGCGGAAGAAATATATGCACATGAATCACACAAGCGCAGGACTGGGAAAGGTGACAGAGGGGATGCACAACCACGCATTAAGGTTCATCTACTTCCTCCCCGCTGTAGGACTGAGCAGTGTTTGTACAATGTGACTTAAAAGCCAAACTACGAAGGACTGACAAACTCAAATACTTCAGAGAACAGAGTTTGCTTAAAATGTCTTTTTTCTTTACTGCTGCTTGAACATTTCAGAAGGTTACAATCACCAGCAAGAAATCACATGGACAATGCTAATTTAATAAATCATGGCAACAATAATGCCCTTAGCCCTGCCTTTCATAAAGCCCTGAAGCAGTGAAGGACAGTAACAGTTAATTTTGGACCCTTATGAGCAACCACGAGTGAAAACTTGGCAAGTTCTCCACGTAGCAGAACTTACTTTTCCAGATAAACTTCTTCCAAACTTCTCTTTTTGAAAACATGGGGAAGTCTACCTTCTCAGATACTTTGAAAAAACAATAGTAATATCCTCTTTTAAATCTCTGCATTAAGTTCCCTTGCCTTTTACAGATTACATTCTTATAGCACCTACTGAACCTCAGTAGCCAGGATTTTCCTTTGTTACATATTAGTTCATTTTAGAGTGAACAAAGAGTAATTTTTCAATTTTACCAGTCAGATGGACTTGTTTTAGATTCCTGCACACAGGTTAGATTGTGTGAAATTATACAGAATTCAACAGGTACGTTCAAAATTGTTTAGGCCCACAAAGCAAATGACTTATGACTATAATTCAGTTCACAAAAGCACTGAAGTTTTACATATGCTACTTAACCATTATCCATTTTAGCAGCTCAGAAATAAATAGTTAAATGAACTAAGATGCAGGTGCCATCTAATGCCCTAACTTTTATAAAGGCCAAATTATGACAGACAAAATAAATGCTCCAAGGATCAGCTTTTCTTTAAAAACAAAACAAAACCAAAACCCATGGAATACCTGTTTTAGCTTCATATAAAAAGTTTCTGTGAAGGTTTTTCTGCTGAAGTACCAGAAGCGTTCGTTGGCAGGATACACACGCACAACAGTCTCCAGCAAAAACCGGACTGGTTCTACTATTTCAGTAACAACCATATCCACTGCTACAGTCATGAATACGCGCTTATCTAAAACACAAAAATAAGGCACATATAGATAAATTAGTCAAAGTTCAAGTTTCTCAAAGGAGTGGCATAAGTAAACTGTTGTTGAAATTGAAAATCCTTTCTATATAATCATATATATATATATAATTTATCTGACTTCTACACCCTACATGCCTGCCGCATAGAATGAGAGTATGCATTAAACAGTGTACCAAGGAACTGTGATAACTTTTAAAAACAAAGACAGGAGCAAAACATCATACAAAGAAAACAGCATTAAGATATGATCCCCATCAGACAAAAGGAACATGCACAGGGTAAGGTCACATTTTAAAGTGTAAACGTAGCGCTGAGAGAATATGTATAGCAAATCAGTGTCAAGGGTATCCCTACAGCACTGCTGTCCTAAATCCTCTCAAACACTAAGAAACACATCAGATCCCCTTTTATGCCTGTGCTAATACCCTGTCTGCTAGAAGGACTCAAAACATTTTCCCCCTCCCTGTCCCCCTTTCTGGGTCAGACAGTCCTCATCGCACCAAATTATATTTTTTAAGCCAAGCATGGATCAGTGATCTTAATCTGTTAATAGCTCCATCTTCCTGATACTGAAGCATAACTCCAACTTTTTCAAGTGAAGGAGAACACAGAATCAGCTGAGCAGAAGATGAGACTGAAATAGCCCAAACGTATCTTACAGGTTCGCAGTGCAAGAAAAGGTTTGCTGCTTCTGTAAACATTAATCACAGAGAGAGGCAGTAACCATCATGCTGCATCATAACTGATACCTTTCTTGCAGGAAGCGCAGGTTGTAAATAACATTTAGAATCAGACATTACTGATCCCTAGGTTCTCTTACCAGTCCATAGATGCAAGTGAGCAGTTAAAAAACAAACAAACAAAAATAGCCCCATCACAAAAAAAAGCCTGCATCACAAAAGCAAACCACACAACACACACACAAAGTCATATCAAAACAGAAACTGTGTCAAGCTGCACAGCAAGAGCTTTGCCTATATGCTACCAGAAATAATGTGGTTTGAAAGTCCAGCACCAAGAACAGTGAGACTGGCTGTAGACAGTGGATATGTCTTTAAGCCAGTGATGGGAGCTCTGCCTTGGGATAAGAAACAACTCCAGATTTGCATTCAAACCTTCTACATCACATCAGAGAACACAAATTCTAGCAATAAGAATCTGTGCTGTGTAATCAAGCACTTCAGGGCATCACTTCCAGCTGCCCCAAGAGAAGGGGATGTAATGCTATTTGTAATCAACCCACCTCAACACCGAACGGAAGAGAAGAGCAGTAACTCCTTTTTACACTGCTTGGCTGAGTACAGAAGGTAGAAAACAGCTCCTGCATGCTTAGGACCAAAAGATCCTGATAACCTGGAAACAGGCACACGTAAGCCCTGAACCCTAATATAACATCTCGAATCAGCAACACAGTTCTATGAACAATTATTCACTGTGTTGCATATGATTACACAGAAAGGTTCCCAACCACAGACTCTTGGAACATAGTGGAATATGTACTCAGGCATACACACCATGATTCCCAGGCAAAAAAAATACATACGCTAAACCCATGTTGGGTCAAACAAATTCACAAGTTAGATTAAATTACCTTTAGGAGTTTCCTCATTAAGTACTAGAAACATGGGAGCATTAGGATTCCACATTCCAGTAATTACATAAGCCTTCCCATCAGAACTCTTTCCCATGGATTCCTAAAAATAAAACCATAGAGGATTCTATTAAAGTCATGGTTTGAGATCAAAGAGATTGAGGGAGGGGAAAATGTTTTAGGAACTTCAGAGCAAGATTGCGTTTGCTTTAGAAAACACAAACTAAATAAAGAATAGGAAATAATGGATTGAGAAAGGTTATAGGGAGACAGGAGAGAGAAGAAACATCAGAAGAGGAGAAACATCATATAAGAAACAAGACAAGATAGCTTAAGCACATACTTTTAAGAGACTTTTAAAAATGTTTATTATAATCATGAAAGGGTGGTGAGATGCCTGCTACTCTACTTTGAGTAGCTGAGATGGTTCTCAGGAGAGGATGAGTTACAAAAGACTTCATAAAAATCAAACTAGCCCCACACTATACGCACAAAAAGAAAAAAACATACAAAAAAACCCAAACCCCAAAACTTAACAGAGTACGATTTTAACAACTCCAACCCAAATGTCAAGCTGATTCTTCCCAATCCATAATTCTACCTCTGCCAGGTTTTTCCCTGAGTTGCTCACATGTAGGGTTAGATTTCTAAGTATGCCACTGAACAGGAATTCTAGTCCAAAGGAACTTGAGATCTAAGCAGCCAAATTCCAGGACAATGTGCCAACAAAGTCAATATGCCAATATCCAATCCATGGTAGAGCACTAAAGAGTGCCTGAGTTCTCCAGATTTAAATAGGGAGAAAAAGATTTGGAAAGAAAAAACAAATTTATATGTACATGCTATAGCCAAGAAATTAACTAATAAGGCACTACATGCAGCAGTCAAATGTACGTGGAATGGGAACATAAATAGAATTATAGGTGGAGTAAAGACAGGAATTTCAATATACAGGCCATACAGTACAAAGGTGTTATATAGATTTATAGAAGCCATTTCATTGTGCTTTTTAACTCACTACGATTTATTCAATTTTCTAATGAAACGATAAAAAACTCGGAACCAATGTCAGCAAATAAAACGAGAAAAAAAAATGAGCTAGTAGATACAAACAGGCAAATAAAAAGTCTGACAAGGAAACTAAATACTGATAGCTATAATCATCAACATAGTAATGAAGTGGGTTAGGTAAAACTGGAATAACCGTATAGCCACAGAATGTCCATCCAGTTGGCTTAACTCATAGAATCATAGACTCATAGAATGTTTTAGGCTGGAAGGGACCTCCAGAGGACATCCAGTCCAACTTTCCTACACAAGTAGGAACATCTACCTAGGTCAGGTTGCTCAGAGCCTCACTGAGCCTGACCTTGAATGACTCCAGGGATGGGGCCTCCACCACCTCTCTGGGCAGCCTGTTCCAGTGCTCTATGACCCTCATGTTAAAGAACTTTTTTCTAATATCCAACCTAAATCTATCTTTTCCTAACTTAAAACCACTGCTCCTTGTCCTATCACTACAAACCCTTGTGAACAGACCTTCCCCTGCCTTTCTGTAGGCCCCCTTCAAGTACTGAAAGGTAAGCATAATGTCCCCCCAGACTCTTCTCTTCTCCAGGCTGAACAGCCCCAACTCCCTCAGCCTGTCTTCATATGACAGATGCTCCATTCCCCTGATCATTCTGGTGGCTCTCCTCTGGACACGCTCCAGTACGTCCACATCTTTCTTGTGCTGGGGGCTCCAGAACTGGATGCAATACTCCAGGTGAGGT
>VZZY01017386.1:220258-246514 GCA_013400335.1 Eurystomus gularis
GCAGGACCCTGCACTTGGCCTTGTTGAACCTCATAAGGTTCATCTGCGCCCACCTTTCCATTCTGTCCAGGTCCCCCTGGATGGGATCCCATCCCTCTGGCATATCAACTGCACCCCCCAGCTTGGTATCATCCGCAAACTTGCTGAGGGTGCCCTCAATGCCACTGTCAATGTCATTAATGAAGATATTAAACAACACTGGTCCCAGCACAGACCCCTGAGGGACACCACTCATCACCTGCCTCCATCTGGACATCGAGCTATTGACCATCACTCTCTGGATGTGACCATCCAGCCAGTTCTTTATCCACTGAACAGTCCACCCATTGAACCCGTAATTCTCCAACTTAGAGGTAAGGATGTTGTGGGGGACTGTGTCAAAGGCCTTGCAGAAGTCCAGATAGATGATATCTATAGGTCATCCCTTGTCAACTGATGCAGTCACTTCTTGACTTGAAAATGGTTGTATTCTTACCCACAACATTCAAGTCAGTTGGTATTAGCCCAGAAAGCATCATATTACTTTGTAGTTCTCTTAGAAGTAACTCATGACAAATGAGGACCGCAGAAGACAAGTAAATACTTCAAACTCTGAGCCGGAATTTAAATTCAAATGAAGCAAAGGCAAAGTTTTCCATGCCTTCAAAAAATAAGACCACTTCCCTCATACCCAAGTATAAAAACAATTATTTGCTCTAAATGTTTAGGCAATATGCTTAATAACACATAACGCTTAGTTATATGTAACAGCCAGCTGGCCTAATCTGTGCTTCATCTACAGAACAAAAACCAGATACGCAGGTTTTGACATCTGACCTTAATTGAAATGTTTTCTCCTATGCAGGTGACAAGTTTGTTTCTAGTTTGAACATATAAACTCCAGGATTTAAGGGACAAACAAAACCAAACAGATAAGAGGTTTGCTTTGCTGGGTTTTTGTTTGGTTTTTTAGATCACTTCTAGCTTACTAAACAGGTTATTAGAACTAAGTATTACCATGTCTAGTAAATGCATGTCACTGTTCTTCACATTTCGTCCAGGGCTCAGTAGCATTCCAAAGCACCTGTGAAATTTATTTTTAAAAAAACAATGAAAAAATAAAAAATGAGATACCAGCTTTTCAAAATACAAAAGTATTTTCTTGAACATAATGGCACAGCCACCTACTGCTTCTAATTTAAAGAAAACCTTTCTTCGCAGTTTTTTGTTAGTGTTATGGCAACGCTGAGGAAATATCACAATATATATTATAGAAATGACAACAATATTATTTTCCTGAGTGAATATGACAAGAAATTAGCATCTGACCTGAGAACAATCAATTATTTTTAAAGACAACTTAGAACACTGAGTTAAAGATACCAACAGTTCCTATACAATAGTGACGGAGATTGGCAAGAAGAAATTTCACTCCCTCTCCAGTCCATTTTAAAAATCATTTTCATACAACCATATGAAAAGCTACAAATTTACCCATTCTATCACCGATAATGTCACTGGTGTAAAACATCATGTAGCATCATGGGCCCTTAAAAAAAAACCTGATTTGTTCAATTTACAGACTTTCATTCTTTATATTTTAAAACTGAACTTCTATATCATACAGGGCCCAGAATTCCAGAATTCCCATCCAATCATTTAACAAGAAAATGTTCTTGATATTTTAAAGAGGAAAAAAATAAAATGCATTCTTAAAATATTCAGACATTTGAACTTTCTGAATATTGAAGGCACAAATCCAGGTCTGCAGTTTCTGCCAATCATCTTTATCTTTCTTTCCTTCAAACACACTCCATTATGGGTACAAAACACCAAATAGAATTCAGCATTTGTAACAAACACTGTGAGCCATTTTATACAGACTTTTAAAAATGCTAGATCTCAAATGTGGACAAAAACCCAAACAATCACAAATCACCAACTTGAAAGCAATTGCATCATGAAATTTTCTGGAAAACTGGAGTTGTATTTCAGAGAGTTTTGCTTTGAGAATTTTTCTTCTGTACAGAGCAATTTTCTAATGATCAGGCATACCACTTTTTATCAGTGACTCTAAAAACAATGTAAAACGGAAGTTATTTCTACAAGCAATCTGATCCAAACCTCTACTCAAAAGACCACCAATTTGAATCGGGTTGCCCAGGCCTTTGGCAAGTTCTGACTATGTCGGAGGAGAGAGAATGAAGCAACCTATTCCAACACTCAGCTCCTTTTGTATTCACAACTAGCCTAACTCAACTGAGGAATTCCCAGTGAAGTAATTTGTGTCCATTGCCTCTAATCCTACCACTCTGCACCTCCAAGAGTCTGGCTCCACCTCCATACCCTTCTGCCAAGTATTTGAATGCACCAGGAAGAGCTCCCAATTCCCACCTTCTCTAACTCTGAATAAAAGCAGTTACGTCACCTGGGCAACCCACTTACCCAAACGAACATTTACATTTTTCAGCAAATAAAAATAGTAAGAAATGATTTGAACATTCATTGGTTAGCAACAGGATAGAATAGTTCCACAGCTTTCAGGCAAGAATACGGTGTCATTTCAATACCACTATTAACGGTGAAAGTCTTACGAGATGCAATTACTACACAATCTCATAAGTTTGCCCCTATTACACTTGGGTATATGATTTTCATTTTCCACCTCATTACACTTAAGCATTAACTTCCATCCACAATTGTATTTTTCCTTCTCCATACTCTTCCACTGCTCAAATCCAAGTGGTAAATAAAACAGTAGACAGCAATTTTGATTTATCTACATAGCTTAACACAGCGCCACGTAAAGTAACCAAGGTAGGTAGGATGCTAGGACTTATATTTAACCACACAAGCAGGTTTCCCTGTGAGACTAAACCAGGCAGAACGTTGCAGTAGATTGACTTACTACTACTTCTAGTTCCTTGGGCAGAAATAGCTCTGAGAGGGCTATATTTATAATAGTAGAGGGGTCACTAGCTTCTGGTACATCTGCGAAAAAACTGTAAGGCTAAGACTTAAAGGCAGGCAAAATAGCTTCTGTGCTTTTCAAAGATAACAGCTCACAGATTCTAGCTCCTGCTGTACATCTCTCAGATGTACACAAGTTCTGATGTGTGCCAGCCAAAATTTTTGGGAAGTATGCTTCCAAAAGAGTAGGAGTCAGGAACAAATAACCCCTGCCTGTCACAGAAGCAGATACTCCTGCTGACTGGCAGCATCCTGCTACCGGAAAAGTCAGGGCTTCTCTTCCCTCTAAGTTCAAAGAGCAAAATGAGTTCAAATTAGTTCAGGACTTTCGCTTACAGAAAAGCCAGATTCTACACAAACAATTGTCAACACAGCCTCCAATTTGAGGAGGCTGAACAACACACGCAGGATTTAAAATGACTGCACAGACTGTGGGCCTCAGTCTTGCCACTTCTGACAGGTTGGGTTTTTCACACTTACAGCTGGCTCCCAAGTGGCTAGGTGCAGGTGCACTGCTCTCTCTAAATGCAACTAGTTTCTAGATCTGAAAAAAAGAACTGAAATTATTCTTCACTGATATATATATATTTCCAGTTATAGAAATACAAACACTATCTACAGAGAAGGCTGACGGTATTAACATGATAACGTGATCTTTAAGAGTTTCCAGCACTACTGAGCAACCAACCAATATTCTGTACATCAGTTCTAAGAACACCAGTCTTTAACCTAAGCTTCACCTACATAACTTGCTATTAACTCTCCTGTATGGCTGGTAGCATTCTATATTTAGCCACCACTGTATCGAGAACAGAGTCAATCCTCTCATTTCACAGAAGGAAAGGCTGTCATTCTTCATAACAATGTTCTTAAAGCCTCTGATCATTAATCGGAATTTTCTTCCTGAATCCTGTAAACCACTGAGATTTGATATCCCACATTGTGGGACTGAACCCATGTAGAGCTTCATGTGACTCAAACCTGGAAGACAGGAACGAACATCACCTCTTTACCTAGGTAAAGACCTAGGTAAAAACAGACAAAACCAAGGTCAGACAAGCCATCAAGTTAGGAAGGGTCAAAGTAACTCAACCAAAAGTAACCTGCTCCATCAACCTAACACAGCCATAGGCCCTATCTGAACACCAGGAGGTGACAGGTTTCTCTGAGTGATACCAGATTTATTCTCCTGAGACCATGAAAAAAAGATTCTTGAAATCTTTGAGACCAAATTCCCCTCTATTCTGCCCTGGTAAGGCCACATCCTCAGTACTGTGTCAAGTCCTGTGCTCCCCAGCTCAAGAGACAGGGAGATACTGGAGAGAGTCCAGCAGAAGCTATGAGGATGTTTAAAGGACTGCAGCATCTCTGTGGTGAGCAAAGGCGGAAAGACCTAGGGCTGTTTAGCCCTAGAAGGCTGGAAGACTGAGAAGACTTCCAGTCTTCTTTTGCCTGGAAGACTGAGAGGGGATCTGATCAAAGTTATATACATCTAAAGGGCAGGGGTCCAGAGGATGGGGCCAGACTCTTGTCAGCGGTGCCCAGTGACAGGACAAGGGGCAACAGGCACAAACTGGAACCCAGGAGGTTCCACAACATCAGGAATAATTTCTTTCCTGTGAGGGAGCCAGAGCCTGGCCCAGGCTTCCCAGAGAGGCTGTGGAGTCTCCTTCTCTGGAGATTCCAAACCTTTCTGGATGTGATCCTGGGCACCCTGCTCTGGGTGACCCTGCTTTAGCAGGGGGGTTGGATGAGATGATCTCCAGAGGTCCCTTCCAACCCCTATCAGTCTGTGATTCTGTGAAATTTCTTTAGCAACAACATTTTTTAGCATTATAATTTTTACTTAGAAATAATTCTGAAGACACATTAAATTGCTTAGAAGCTCACTGTCAGATGTAACCTGAATTGATCTTTTATACCAGTTTTGAATTTTAATATTATGCAAGGCAAGTACATAAAATTACTAACAAGCCTGTGCATGTCATGTCAATTAAGTAACTTTTTCTCAGCAAAGCTTGTGCTGACAAAAATAACATCTGAATTGAATACCTTGAACAGCATCAAAATAAAAGCTCATTTCTAAGGAAGGTAGCTTTCCTTTTTGGGGAAAAAAACCAACCCAACAATCAAATCTATTCAGAAATGCTTAAAAGAGTTCATCATTCATTAACTAAATTCTGAAGCCAAAATTATTTAAATTAAAAATACATTGGAAACAGGATATTTTTTTAAAGCAAATGAGCAGCAAAAGAGAATTTTACAACACAACAGAATGATGATATAAAGTTCTACTTCATATTCCTTGTCTAAAATTTTAGTTTCATTTTTTAAATACAAGCTTGAAAGCAAGTCAAGAGATCAGTGTTAGATTTTGGGAGCTTTGAGGGTTTTTTTTTCATTATTCTCCTTTATCTTGAATCTCCTTTTCACTGAAATTGAATTCTGCTATTGTTACTCTTTTGATAAGATTGCCATCTGGTGGCGTTTGCCATTTTTTAAAATTGAGCTACTGAGAAGGAATTTCCTAATAATACAACAGCTACTACTACTGTAGTAACAAGAGTCTGCTGTTAATGAACACATTAACAAATGGTTATTCTTCACTTGCATGGTCCACTCCTTGTGCAAATTCTGTGCACAAAAGGTCAGATCACATATCCAAAAGGGATCCCTCTCATGTGATTTCCAGGAAATACAACAGGAATTATCAATCATGCCTGAGCTCTTCGCCATCACTTGAAGATAACCATTAGAATCTTAAAAACACCAGAAAGCAAAATCAGAAGCATGTGAACGTCATAGTGTCCTAACACCACATCCAGAAAGACAATTAAAAGGCAAAAAAACCCAGAATATTTGAGTATTACAAGTCACATTTCTAGTTTTCATCTGAAAAAAAAAAAAAAAAAAAATCACACAAATACCTCAAAAGAAATTTAAAACAGAACTGTGCACATATTTATTGTGCAATAATACTTTCCATGTTACTGTTATATTTTTTTCTGTTACATAACTTGCAAAGCCAGGGAAAAATACGTTAAACACTGTTCTCTTAAAAACTTAACCTACGTTATTTGTCTAAGCAGTTTACCTTTCAATGGCCAGTTCTTTGTTCGAAAGTTGCTGAACTGTAATCACCACCTTCTTCTCAACTCCCTGTTTAAGCTTGAAATATAATTTCTCTCTGTCCTTTGGCACAGGGCTAAACGAACAAGGAAACAAGTTTCTTTAGCACAGGTATAGAACATTAACTGAAACAAAGACAACAGACTAGCAGCCCGCTGAAACTGTTCATGGCTCAACTCGTTTGAGAGACCTTCTCGTTAATAAAGCAGGGAGAAGAGAAAGAGACCACAGGCTCACACTTAGTATGTTAACTGTCTGGGGGAATTATCAGATACGTATATCCAAAACTGCATGGAGTATTTTAGGGTTTTAAAATGATAACAAAAATATGCTATATACTGGCACAGAAGCAAAAAAAATAAATAAGACATTTTCACAGAATTAACTCTTATTATCAACTCCCTCTTCCATTAAAAAAAATCTTGCAGTTACTTGTTAGGTAAAGAATACTTCTCTGTCCCCTGTAATGCTTAGAGAGGTTTACATTTTCAAATCTTCAATAAATTTGGAATTCCTTAGCTTTAAAAAAAAAAAAATTAAAAAGACCACTAGACTGTATTTACTCAAGAATATTGGTTTGACTAAAGTTTTTAAGACTTCCTACTATTTTCTCCATTTACAGACCTACTTTGCAATCCTGTATTTAAAAGAAACTGGTTTGGAAAAGGCATCTTGCTTTTTAATCTTTTTAGAGAAAGGATACAGAGAAGTACATTTTAAAAGTAAAGCAACAGCTTCCTTTTTTTTTTTTCTTTTTTTCAAGTCTACTTATGAAAAGAGGCCAAATTGCTTTCACTGCAGCAGAGTAGCTGTGCATTCTGCAAGCAGCTCTACACTTTTCTCAAAGATTTCTACTTTCCCCTTCCTATTCAGATTACCTAAAATTGCCTTTTCCATCATCTTCTTTGACTTCTAAGGAAACGCTGAAAGTGTACACATCACTGTCTGGAGTAGGAAGAACAAAGTCCTTAACGTGGTCAGATGCTTGTTTGGAAGAACGTTTGAATGCTGTTGAGAAGCTATATAAAATCCGGCTGACCTGCAGAAAAGCAAAAATATTACTAGTTTTATTCAAAATAAAAGTATTTTAAATGTGGCATCTTGATGTGGTTTTGAAGGTCTTAAAATTACTGTCCTTCCCTCTTAAGACTGAACACAAAGCTTTCCTTCTGTAACACTAAACAGTCCCATTGGGTGTTCAATAACCAAGCAGATCCAGTAACAACATCTCTTATTTCCATTCATGTCACGTTCACCACTGCTGTAATGCTCGGTAAGTTATTATATATTACAAGATCAGGAATGCAACTCATCAGAGAACTGGAACAAGGTACTTTCCAGGTTGAGTATTCAACACCACAACTTACAGTTGGCTCTTGCAGATGTCAAAAAACAAGGAGATTTTTTTAAACCTCTATTTTTCCACACTAGAAAATCCTTTTCTCCCAAACCGTCACACAGTTCTTCCTAAAATCCTGGGGCAGTATACTGCCAAAATGATTCTTTGTCATTCACAAGGCCTACACTGCAACTTCAGTCTGAAACCTACTTAAAATGAGGCCTGAATAAAGAATATTTGTCTTTAACTTAGGCTTTCTAAATCTTTGCAGTACAGTGCACTTTGGAATTTTATTGAAATGGTAAAAGAAAAAAAATATATTCTATTATGTACGACTAGCTGCACATTTTGTGAAACTCTTTATATGTGTTAACGTATTTTGCAAGGCATTATATACAATTTCCACATCTGGAATAACTTCTTAAAACGTCGCTTGTATCCTTTTTACTAGTGACTGTACAACATTTAATACTTACTGCCTCTTTAATCTCACAGGAGAAAACATGGATCTGGAACTCTTCTGTCCCACAGCTGCTTTCAGTAAATGCAAAACAGTTGCTCTCTGAAGTACCATTTTGTCCACGCACACAAAACAGCACCTTGTAGATTGGAAAAGAGGCTATCTCCATATTGTTCGTTTGATTTATTATTCTGTCGAAGAAAGGAAGAGGTAAGGTCAAAGAAAGAGGTCAGTAAAACAAACAGACCTACCTGAACAGCTTTTCTGCAATTAGATAAATATCTAAACTCTAATTTCTCTATATCTAACTCTAAATTCAAGTACACAAGATGGGCAGCAGGAAATGTCAGGCTTTCCCAATGGAAAACAGAAATGTTTCTGGTTGTACTATTAGCTTAGTTTCTTTTATTTTCCATAATATAGACAAATATAGTACCTCTATATCATGCAATAATAATTGCTCTGCAATTATTTGTGAAAAACAAGAGCAGAAATGTAGAAACCACAGCAACTATGAAAATACTATTTGTGTACAAAGATCAAAGAAAATTCAGCATTATACAAGAATTTAAATCTCTGTTTAAGAAAACATTTTTTCAGAATCTACAGGACTATAAAGCTTAGCAAATGTTTACTGCCACGTTCTAGTGAATACTAATCACAGACCTAAGGACTCATACAAAATTTTAAATTCCTCTCAAACTCAGAATCCAAAGAAACTTTCAAGATGACAACAGGGGTGGTGGTCTCACAACAGTCTTCTAGACAGTGAGTTTTAAAAAAAATAGCTAGAGCTACACAGTTCTCCTCTGTCTTTTTGCTAGTTGTCCATATACACATTCACATCACGGGTGAATAAATATTAGTCACTTGGAACAGAATCCCAAGCCTTTAACAATAAAAGTAGAGGACTAATCTTCTAAAGGCAAGAAAAGCCCATAGAGGATCCAGCATACGGTAATATTGGTGGGGCAGGTTAAATGGAAGCCCACATAACAACTGTTCAGATACCAGGAATGTCACCTCCTCAAAGATGACACTGGTGTCCCTTGAACTTTGAGGGAGTATATTACATCACACATAGATTCACCCTTTACAGTGCTCTGCAGTTTTTTAGGTAGTTCTTTTAAGACGTCCTCTGCAATAAAAGATCAAAGGAACCTGCAGTTTCACTTGCAAAACAACTTTCCTGAATGGCCACAATGGCTACAAAAATAAGTACAGCACACAGTATCTCATGCCTATGTGACAGTTGCCATCATAAAAGTGCACAGTGCAACTTCCCAATTCAGGTGAAATACTGCTGTCATGGCAAACGAAATCTTAAAGTGTGTTCAAAGAGCACAGTGGAAAAAAATAATGTACGTGCTTGAGGGTTCTGCTGTCTTTCTGCACAAGATGATAGTCAATATGCAGGCAGAGCACAGGAAAGGAAAAAAATCCAACCATGTCCTTCAGACCTGGCTTCAGTTCAGCAATGTCTGGAAGTAGAGACCAGCTTCTCAAGTCCTCAGCATACATGGAGTCTAAACCTCAGACTTCTTCAGCTAATCCAAGACCAGCAGGACTACTACTCCCTAAGCAGATTTTACCTTGGAGGTGAGTACAGACTAGGGAGGTTGGGAGAAAACCAGCATTATCAGCTCTCCCTTTCCAGTATATCTCTTATTACCATATTTGAACAGAGACCTTTCTACCTGCATATAGTTTTGTTACCACTGTATAGCAACCACTACCACCACGCACAGCATGTTAAATCTGAGCAGGCATTTGGTTGCTTCAGGGAAATTTCCCAAAAGTAACTGGCTTCAGCAAGAACTTTAGGCACAAATCCAGCAATTCCAGTTCCCTGTGTAACAAAGTCAGAATCCACCTTTTATGTGTCTGCGCAAGTAACAAAAGAAACGTTTGTACATTACCTTACAGAGCCTTCTGGAATGTTTGGGACATAAAGTGTTACAGGTAAAGGAGCCTGACTTGAGGATTTCAGGTTTGCCATAGCCTGGAGAGCTTCCGGTTCATTTCGAGGAGCAGACACCTTCGTGAAACCTAAGTAAGTCAGTTTGTTAAACAATACGCTGTCCTCTTCCACGGGCTCACTGGGAGAAGACGGCCTTGGTGCAGAGATTTCTGTAAATGAAGAAACCACTTCTTCAACCATTTGTTTTTATTTTTACATATTGTTTTCTTAATGAGTTTCAAATCTCCCCCTTTTTCTGAGAATGGACAAGGGAGGCAAAGGTCCAGCTCCAACACTTAGAAACCCATTTGGCAGCTTAATATTAAGGTTAAGTCTATTCTACTCCAAAGCATGTTTCCAAGTACGGCATGTGGACAAATTGCCTTTTGACTCTTTCTAGCAGTGCTAGAACACAGATTTTCATTTTAAGCTCCATTCCCCAGATATTCCTTGCTTTAGTTTGCTTATACCTCCCTTTCTAATTACTACTCAACATTTTGCAAAAAGATGCCTCTAATTCTCTTCTCTGCCATGTCTTAGCAGCCCGTGTAGATTACTAGAAGAACTGGTTCCCATTCCTGGGATAGCTCTAACTACATGAAACCATCAGGGAGCTGGAGGAGAGAAAAAGGATAGCTGTATGTTCCTCTACTCAGCAGAAGTGTTCTTTCTCCACTATCACACTACTATGGACAGGGGAGATCTTGAGGGAGCCTTTGGGAGTTTTGCTGTTAGTTGGCTTTTTTTAAGGCATTTTGACATTTGAGAAACAAGAGGAGAGATGGAAGAAAAATTCATTAAGTATGGAATCAGAGGCATCTAGGCTGGCAAAGACCTCCAGAGGTCGTCTAGCTTTAAGTCCTGCTCAAAAACAGATCAAGTTAGATTAGGGCTAGTTTTAAAACTGGATCAGGATACTCAGGGCCCAATCCAGACAACTTTGAGCGTCTCCAAAAATGGACATTCCAAACCTCTCTAAGCAATCCGCCCTGTTATTTCTGTCTCTTATTACTATAGCTAACATTTCCATCATACTTAAATCATAAAGGTTACAAAATTGAATTATTTCTATGGGGGGGGAATGTATCTATAAGTATTTCCTTGTTCATTCATGCTATGGGTTGTGCTCTGAAGCACGCCAGTAAAAATACAAAAATGCAGCATATATGTAATCAAGAGAAGGGTGTTCCCCTTATGTGTAAACTGTCTATCTTACTCTATCACAAACTTTTTTTTACTTCCCAAACAGATGCTATGGGAGTTACCTGATATAATGCCACAGAAGTGCTCTGCATACTACTGAGGGAAAAAAGATTCTAATTCAAGGCCCACAGAGATGGCCACAGCCTTGTATTCCTTTTTTTTATACAAGCTGCAATATATTTTATATAAAAAGAAAACAACAGAGTTCATGCAAAAAGCTTTCAGTCTTCCCTTTTTAAGCAAAACTTCAAACACCAGAAAAGTACCAAGAATCATTCCCAGCAAACATCAAATCTAAAGCTGTCCTGGTGATAGAACCAGAGTTGAAATGTTTATGAGTTTGGTCAGGGTACATTTCATTTGCAGGTAGTATTGTCAATGAACACCGCCCTGAAACTTCTCACGCTCCATCAGCAGCATCTCTACCTCAGCTATAGTCCATCCAGCAAGTTACATGATACTTAAGTCCTAACTTATCTAGGGCTGGAGACAAAATGAGCATTATCTTGACCAAAACTGGGTATCAATCTGAGGACAATCTATTCCTGTCTATAATCCTCAACTCATCAGAAAAGAAGAGGAGGCTCCAGGGTATCCTCCAGTATAGTTTTGGAAAGAAGCTCCAGAAAGCTTTATATTAATTTTAAGGTTAACCTGAAACTGCATTAAAAAAAAAACAACAAAACCAACAAAAACTGCCATATATGATTGAGAGGGGAAGCCCTTGAGCAATACCTGTAGTAGAAGGGTCTAAAACAAGGTGCAAAGACGGCTGATTTGTTTGACCTGCTGACCAATCTCCAGCTGCCTGGCTGCTTACATCACTGGGCTCTTCTCGGAGAGCAGCGAAATTGTTCTGGTCTTTTTCAGAATCCCTCAGTATCTCTTCCATTGCCTTCTCCAGCTGATCATCTCCATTTGAAAATACCTGTAAGCAGCAGGAGATGACATTTTTTAAAGGTGTTTCTAGTTTTACTTTCACTATTATTTTTCAAATAGATAGTCTTACTCATTGCAAAAATTAAGAAACTTTGCTGAAGACAACACTAAGAATCAATGAAAGTAAATCAAGTATAAACCAACGTCTCATTCCATTACATATAATGCACATATTCTCACCGCTAATCCAACAACTACAGACCTCTCTTAAAGTAAGAGGCTTGTGTGTTTAGATGCTCTATTCAGAACAAAGATTAAGAGACTTTGTTATGTATTAGTCTTAAAGTTTTACTTTCTTAGTCATTACCAATCCATTTAAGTTGATTCACCAACAGTCCCACACAAGGGAGGGGTGCAAGCCTAAGAATATGGCAAGAAAATGGCAAGAAATGATCCCTATAAAAAAAAAAAATACAGCCTTTCACACGTACTACTTTTCAGACCAAAAATACCCATGGCCAATAATAAAGTTGCATCACGGATCCTACCTCCAGTCCACCTGCCTCTTCCTAGAAACAGTTACTGAAGAAGCAGCTAGTGCTTAATACAGACAGCAACCATCAGTTGTAAATAACCTCTAACAGTTATGCAAAGACAAACTATGTACTTACTTGTTATTTCAAGGGGAACAAATTCCTATTGTTCCAAGTGGACCAAAACCAGTAAATCAGCTACTGCAATTCAAGTGGGGTAATTTGTAATTAACCAATCAGCTGTCACCCAAACGCTAAAATATTCTGCTATTTATAGGTAGAAAGCTTTTACAAAAGGTCTTATTCATGCCTAAAATAGCAATAAGCAGGCAAACTAAATTAAAAACTAAAACCCAAGACTCTCTGTGGTCTATTCCTATGCGACTAATTACGTGCTTTCAGGGTAACAACAGAGTCGCTGATCCCTAAATAAAGAATATTTCCCAAGGTTTAATCTGGAGCTCATTCTTTGAAAAGAGCTTTTTAGTCCTTTTCTAAGGTATAAATCCACAGAATACCAACAAAACTGACCCCTGAAGAATTTATTAAAAGAAAAACTGAACTGCCATTTCTGGACAGATTTGCTTAATTTGAGCTGCTAATTTCACTGGTAGTAAGCAAAGACAAAAATTACAGTCTAAGAGTCTCCTCAAGCAATCTTTAATTAAATATTCAAAAGAACATGCCATCTGCTCATCAATACAAATCTGGCTACACATTTAAAATAAAGTAATAGTAAACCTTTAGCTTAGGTTTTTCATCTTTTCCAGAGCTGTCCTCAGACTGCTGATGAACCAGAACAAAGTCTTCGTTAATTAACGTGGACACAGCTTCAGGAATCCTACTGGCTTTGCTAAATGATGTTTTGACTTCCATCTCAGGTCAGTATTCTCCTCCTGCCACCAGAATCTAAGAAAGAAATAAAAATATTACATACTTTTGAAGCTGTAAACAATACATTAATAGGTGTGATATGAAATTATTGTGGAATAATATGATACTTAGAGTTGTGTGAATTATACCACATTCCTCAAACTACGATTTCATTGATATAAGAATCTTTTTTAAATACCAAGTATGATTTTTAAAGGTGTGTGTTAAAAAATCCTATGATTTAACAGCAGCAGCTGTCATCTATGCGTACAGACAACATATGAAGGAGTTCAACTTGGAACTTCTACTTCCCCTGCTTTTAATCTTCTAGAGTCTGCTCCATCAGCCTCTGCAAATCCTGCCCTTTGCTGTCCCTCACAGAGGTGTATTTCTTACCCAGAGTGTGACACAGGTTGTGTGAAGAGACAGGTTACCAGAAGATTAATTTTCCCAAAACTGCATATTAAATTGTACACTCTCGACATGAAAACATATTTAGCAACCAACTATGTTAGAGTTGTTTTTACTATTCTTACTAGGTGATAAAGTCAAAGGTGATACTAAACCACAACAACATCCCTCTCAGCAAATTTCTCTGAAACCATCTGCAACAGAGCAAAATTAACCACACTACTTAAAATGAAAAAATAAAAAAAAAGCAAAACTAAAAACATTGTGCAAACCAAGAACAAGGTTTCCCTTGTCTGCATAGCAAAAAATAAATCTGGAAACTAAACAATGGGCAAAATAATGGTCAGCCTGTTCAAGTTCATATAAAAATACAGAACCCATGCCATTCCTAGTGCTTCAGAATGAGGGCAGCTACTGTAAGTATCTAACAAAGACAGTACCACGTACGTTAATTCAGAGTATCTTCCCTGATTCCTCAGGGAATTAAGAGCTAGGGTGAAGAACACACTGTATGTTAGACTTTTATGTTCTAAATGGAGCTAAAGGTTTCTATTTTCTGTGTTTAAAAAGAGAACATTTTCAGATAGACATTATAAATAGCATGCAGTTCCAGATATGCTCTATTTCCATTTTAGTTTCCTGAAAAATACTACTCTAGAGTTTATTGTGCTTAAGACACAGAGTTCGGAAGAGTCACATACAGCACGGGGGAAACAAACCGGTCTTGGCACTTTTGTGAGGCTGGAAGCGCCCAAAAACGGGTAGCTCAACCAAAGAGGGGTAGCTTAACCAAAGGGCTACAGTGACTGGTGAATAAGGACGGGTTATCTTCACATCGACTTTCACAGCAGGACCAAGGTGCAGAACCGTGCCACACTTGCTTCTCAGTTACAGTTCAAAAACACCAAGGGATCAAGAAAAGAATGCAAATTCAGGTCTAGCTATAAGGAACCACAAAGACAGCATTTTTTTAAAAAAAAATAAATCTAAACTGTAGTATTCAGAGTGGTTACTAATTTGGATTAGCAGTTTAGCAGACACTATTGTCCTTTGTATCTCCAGACTAGGCATGAACTCACAAGTATGAATATTTTTCAGACAGATGATGTCATCCGAGCTCCACCCAAGCCTAGGTAATGGATTGACCACTTGAGTAAGCTTTGTTTCCGTTTTTTTAAAGCATCTTTGTTTTAAAGATTTTTCTGATAAAAGAAGACAAAGTTTTAATACAGAAGATTGTATGTTATGAATAGTTTATTAACTCTATGTACTTTTTAAACATATGTTGTGTTGTAAAATTGGTGCCGTGTATTATTTTCAATAAACAGTAAATCTAGCTCAAAATTAATATTTATTTCAAAGTAAAACCTCAATATAAAAGTGAAGGTCCACTATTTCAGAACTCTTTGAAGGCAATGAAATTACATAAAATTACACTCTCCAAATACAATATATCCCGAGTAATCACTAGGTCTGCAGTTACACACCAGCAGAGAAAACAGCAAGGGATGATCGTCATTTACAACAGGAGCAAAGATCTAGTCTACCAGAAGCCTCTCTCCCTCCTACCCCATACCTACTATTGCTGAACTTACTGAAGATGACAAAGATGAAGCCTCACTCCTAGCATATTTGCAGAAAGAAGCGATCACACAATAGGCTTTTTTGGCTTTTTTGGCTTTTTTGGCACCTTTGTCTATTTTTTTATGCTTACTTACAGGAGAATAACAGAGGAACTCCAATACAAGGTGGTTCTACTATATTAATTACCAAAAGACAAATGCAGGCTGGTAACATTAGCGTATCACCAGTTCTTTCTGCAACAAAGAACAAACTGACATGCACACTGTGAACTAGAAAAAGGGTTTTGTAGCAATTTCAATAATAAAACTAGGGAAAATGTAACACTTGTAAAGCCAAAGAAGATTATGCTAATGCAACTAGAGAAGCATACTGATGTACAAAACATTTGTTCTTGCCCTATGTGGATAAAGGCAGCTTAAGAGAATTTCTACTTCCTAAGTTTTAAACTGAAAGACAAAGGAAATATTATAAACACGAGATGACTGCAAGGAGCTTCTCATTCAGAGCAGATACTTAAAAGCATACCATACACATTCTTGCTCTTACATTTGAGTTGCAAGGCCTTTATAATGTCCTTCAGAGTGTACTCCAAGCTCACCTGTATAGTCAGTTTAAGCAGACACATACCTTTTCCCATACACAACTGTTAGCTGAACAAATTCTCACCCCAGAGCCCTGAATTTCAGCCTTCCATTACAGGCTGCTCCAACCTGCCATCAGTGTTGTTCAGGTGAATGTCCTCTATCCCATCTCAGGCAAAACAAATCCACAGTAGTTTCAGTTTAGTAGCAAAACACAAACACAAACAGGTCAGACACTCAGGAAGCAAATGCCTCAACCAGAAGAATGCAGTTCTACGCTCTTTAGCTCACACACGTACAGTTCCAAGAACAAGTCTACAAATCGCTCAGGTCTTCTGCTAAAACCATCTCTTGATGCCCGTGCTAGAGAACTTGCTATGTAACTAATAGCAGTGCTTTAGGTCATTCATGGAAAATGCGTGTACCAAAAACCAAAATCTCAGAGTGAACAGACTGTTCCTTTCCTCCTCCATTACAGTCACATGCTACTTAGAAAGCAAAAGCTTTATACACAGTATTTTATGATCAATCTTTGAATAAAAATAGTTTTTAATACCAGAGACAAACTAAGTACCAAAAATCATGATTATGTCATTTTTCAAATCAAACAACTTGAGTAAAGTTCATGTCAGAGTTTAAGAACGTAAGAGTGAGTCTCATGAAGATTACTGAGATTTATACCATCTTAAGTAACAAGCGTCTTAGAGAAAGAAAGTTTCTATTTTGACTTTATAAAGGCATAATCTAATACTCCAGCTAAGCACTTTTGAGGAAAAGCAGTAACAAGAATAAAAACCTCTCTGAAAGCATCATGCATAAAGGTTATTTGGGAAGGAGTAGAACATTGGAAGTGTTTTTTTTTTTCTTTAGTAACAAGAGAGACACATGCATTCTGGACTTCACAGTCACCTTCGGTAGATGGTTATCTCAGCTCCCTTTTGTTGTTAGCTTTAGTCCTACTGAGAACTTGCTCTTTTTTCACTCATTACTGAGTTATGCACTTGAACTCCCCTTTTCCTACAAAGGTAATGAACAAACAACAGTAAAGTTAAGAAAGTAGAATTTTTTCTGGATTGCATTAGTCAGAACATAAAGACAGTTATACAGTCTACAGTCATGTTTATTCCCTGAAATTTGCAGCAGACAATCCTGGAGCTGAGGGCTGTCTTAGAATACTGATGAGAGAGGTTTAGCATTTGCGGTAGCAGTTTGAAATTACTGGGAGAACAGTAACCAGCAGAGAAGGGCTGGCAGTCAGGGACAGGGAAGTCAAACATAATACACCTCAGCTACTTTTGCATGAGCAGCTTAGTTTAAGCTGCTAGGCCAGTTTAGTTCCAAATTAACGAATGTTGCCAAGGTGTGAAGACACCTTCTGTTCTGCCAACACTGCTCCAAGGATTGAAACCTCAGAGCAGATGGTAACCTCTCAAACCACCAGAGCCACGAGTCAGACCTGTTAGAAATGTCCCTGCTTATGGTACAGAGGTTGGACTAGATGGCCTTTAGGGGTCCCTTCCAACCCAATACATTTCTATGACTTTATGCTCTTGCAACAACATCTTCAGACAACAATTGTGCCTTGAAAGTTCTCTTCACCGTAGGAAATACAGGGAAGTATGCACTACTACCGCAAGGAAGGAAATTATACAAAAGAAGTATCTTGAACAGTCATGCTCCTTCCTATAGAGAAGATACTTTTTCCTCCACACTTTGACGAGCAATACCACCCGGGGGGGGGGAATCATAATCAGCAATATACAGGAGGATATTTTTCTGAACTCAGCTAAATAAAGCCTACTGTGATAAAGAATTAAAATTCAGTAACAATTTCAGAAAAGGCTTTCAGACCAAAAGATTTTGGAGGTACAAAGTAATTAATCAGACTTAGCTAATTGTAAAAGTATGGTACATGTGTAGCACATGTATCTTAGTGCAAAAAATGTCTTAAGCTGTATGGACACTACAATGCCTGAAGAAAAGCTGTTGCTTTTCTCTGTGAGCTTTATTGTGTAGTTTCAGCCACAGCACTTAACCTCTCTGCTGTACTTAGTTTCCAGTGTCTTGCTTATACAAAGTCCTGGCTAAAAGCTAACTAGGCCATACTACTGGGAATATAGGTGTCTTGTGGCCAGAGACTGGGACTTACTACACGTATGTACAGTACTGAGCTTTAGGAGGCCCAAACCTAGCAGCTTCCCCACTTAATTCCAGAAAGGACTTTTTCAAGGTTACTGCTCAAGTGTACTGTCAGTTAAGGAAAACAAAACAAAACACATTTTAAAATTTGTTTCTGCATTATAAATAACAAAAATCGACAAAATGTAGAGCTACAAAAAGACAACAAACAAGCAAGATAAATGTTGATCTATTTATTTCCAGTAAGCAACATGAACCATGTTTTAAAAGGAATCTTCTTGCCTTCTTAAAGAGTGAAATCAAGAGCAGGCTATTTTGTACTTTCCTTTATCAGACAAACAAAATCAAATCCTATATTAAAGACAAACTTTCAAAGCCACATAAGTCTGCCTGATGATCTCAAACCTCAAATAAGAAGCTGGTAAATAAGTTCTACCTTTTTTCAGAACTAAGGTTCCCCAAGAGAATCTCTGGGACTTTTCTGAAGAGGAAGGTTTAAGACAGCTACAAAGATATTCATCTTCTGCTAACAGACGTCAGAAGTACAAATGTTCACTGAAAACCATGGTTTATTCCTTTTTTTGAGCTACACAATACAGGGCATGACAGCAAAAAGAGCATCAAGCTGAGTGAACTTGAAATCACAGACACCACGTGCCTTGGATGACTATTTCACTGAAGTGATACGGTTACATTCTAAATCACCGCTTAAAATGGAAACTGGACAGACAGACAGTTACACACACAAAGACACCAAGTGACTTGACCACAGCATCTTACTTTTAAGAAACATGTTAAAACCACATGTTACGATAGCTCTCACCCCATAAGCTTGCTCACTTTGAGGCATAGAGCTTTCCCCCCAACTGCTTGCTAGCACTCACGAGGCATACTTTCCCCAGAAAGCTAAAAAAATGCTTCAGACACACAAAGCTTTCCCTCTTCAATACTTTTTCACTGAAAGACTAAACAACCTTATAAAATTCCTTATTATATTGCATCTTGAAGCAGTACAGCTGACCATATTCCCCACAATCCTTTTCTCTATTGATTGAGGGGACACAAGTGCAGAAGAAAATCCTAGGTGTCATAAAATCAACTTGTTTAAACATCCCTGACAACAACAGTGCTGTTATTTTACCCTTAATCTCAACTTCTTTTTGTGTAATGTTTATATATAAGAAGCTAAATCTCTATGTTCATACTAATTATTGTTTTATTACCCATAAATTGTTTACCAGTGTCTTATCTCTGGCAGTGAAACACTATGTAAAGGACACATGGGAAAAAAACAAAGAAACAAAAAGCATTTACTCGGGTAACTGATACAGATGACTGCTGTATCACTATATTTTTGTATACATACACATAAATGTATTTTTAAAAATCTTCTAATTTCTAGGGAAACAATGTTTAGAACAGAAGTTTTTTTCCAGAGGAAAAAAAACAACAAACACCATAAAACCAACCCACAACTAGAAAGTAACCACTTAGCTTATTTTGGCAACAGCATCTCTTCTGTGAAAGCAAATGTCTACTGTGTAGGCAACAGCAAATAACCAGCCTGTTCATGGAAGGCACACCGTTTTTGTTGTACTGGGTGCCTAGATACAGAGGTTTTGCACGTCAATCTTTTAGCAAAGAAATAACAATTTAAGGAAAACAGAATCAAAAGAGAACTACATGAACAAGAAAATGTCTGCTCTCCTTCAAAAAACACACTGCATCCACACCTTATCAATTCTAACCAGCAGTTTTTAAACATGTTGGCTTATAAATACTGAGATATTTATTATAAAGGATTTAAGCAGTTTTCCTGGCTTGAGTCTCTGGATTACACACAAGCCAGTGAGCCACTTAAACATTACAAAGATTCATAGTTTGGAGTCACTCAGGGAAAAATACTGGTTTTATTTATCTTATCTTTAAGATCATCATGGTGAAGAACCCTTTGAGAGGAATGGTAGGCATGTGGTTGGTACTTAACTGGAGCATGACTCAGGCAAGTATGTATAGCTCTCCTCTTCAGCAGAGATCATCAATCACTGCAAGTCACTGGTATGAAGGAAGCTGAGAAGCAAATTTAAAAACAAAAACTCACTGAGCTGAACCCCTAAAATTTACATATTGGGTAGAATAAGTATCATGAACACTAGATGAAACATCACCCCAGAGAAGTGAAAGAATATCAGGTAAGCTGCTAGCTACAAAGGTAGCCTCTCAAATGGAGTACATACATTTTTTATATTTGTGTAGTTTGAGCAAATAGGAGTCACAGAGGACAAGCTACACCCTAGACAAAACAGAGTTAAAAATAAGGTTGGGGGAATTCTTTTTAACAATTATTTAAACTATAATTCAGGCCTAAGATTTGTCCACACATAAATTAGCGGAGTGAGAGACATTAGTTGAAGAAAAGATTACACTCACATACATGCCTCTTGCTGATACTTATTAATTTCTGCTGTTTACAGTAGAAATGCTGTCACTATGATCAATGCTAGCTCATCAAATTAGCGTTTAGCCAAGTTAAGGTAATACATTTTATTTTCTGCCAAATAAAATAAAAATCTTTCTCATCCCTATCCCCTTCCAAAAAGTACAATTTAGAAATAAGTGTACATAAGAAGGTTTCTGCTACTCTAAAGATATTGTCAGTCTTTATGGGTATCTTATTAAAAAGAAAAAAAAAAAAATCAAATCACACGTTAAGTCAAGTTCTGGCAGGTTTACTCAGCAGCCTACCAGAATTTCAACTACCATAAGCGCAGTAGCTCCTTCTGCCTCAAGGGTAAAGCAAACAATGCAGGTAAAGCAGCTCTAACACACCTTCACACTGTTTCCCTCTCATCAACTAAACACTAACACTTCCGCTTCTTCAGCCAGTAATATATTTTCCAAAGTTAAAAATTAAAATTAGCAACAAAGAGTGTCCAATTTTTCATAGCTAGAGTTTGACAAACAGGTTTCTTTTTTTTTTTTTATTGCTACACGACACTTGCAGGCAGCATTCAAATTGAAACTGAGCATCAGCTGATTTAACCGAACTCTATGGCCACTCGCTCAAAAATATAATGACCTATATTCCAGAGGAAAGTAGCAGCATAAGACAACTACCATTTTAAAGATATTATTTCATGGTTTATTCCTTAATAGTAAAAACAACACTGTTGCTCTACTTTACTCAATGGAACAACTCCTCTCTATTAAATATATTGAGTATTTCAACCAGGTATTTTCTCCACAAGCTATTATTTCTAGTAAAAATTATAAGATGTAAACAAAAGAAGACCATATGGAACAGCAGTGTGATACACTGCAGTATAGTGATCCCGGGTGCCAATCTTTCTTCTTGCCAAACAAATGCTTTATAAGGGGTCACTTCCGACATGAGGGAAACACACAAGAAATATTGAGTCACTGCCTGGCACCGGCCACCATCAGACTTTGTAAAATCCTTGCTCCTCACAGCCAGAATTCTAAGTTATGACAATTAAGTTACCCCGAGATTTGCAATATGCATTTTGTGTATATTAGATTTTGCAGATTTAATTTGAAATCACAATGGTTTGTTTTTAACAACAGAAGTGACCTCTATACTACCAACCACTGACGAGGAGACTGTTATTTCTCATAACATTTCTCCAAAGTCGTCAAACTGTACTCAGTACAGCACTGCGCTGTGGGAACGACCAGACGACATTTCATGCTCTCTTCTAATCCCATTTTCTTCATATAGTCTTCTTAATCTAAGTCTTTCATGCTAGTAGTTGTCAAAGGCAATCATGAATGTAAATGAATAACCACACCAGGTTTTTTTATATTATTCAATTACAGACTTTACAAAACGGCAAAGACTATGAGTTTTGATCTGACAGCCATCTAGACCTTCACTACTTTTGTATTAAAAATGTACAGTTTCAACAAGGCACTGAATACTTTACAGGGAAGAAAGTTTCTTTTGCAGTATCAAACAAAAAACAAGCTACTTCCACATGTGTTATACACTTAAACCCCTTTAGGATCCAAGCTAAGATCTTTAATTGTCACTTGAAAAATTAAATATTTAGATAAAGTATGGAAAGACGGAGAGAGAAATCACAGTTAAAGACCAAGATTAACTAAAAGTGAAACCTCCTGAGAGTTAATGCTTGAAACTGAGAACTACAGAAAGGTGTACGTGACAATTAAAAGCCATGCCAAAAGACCTTCTTTGTAACCACTGCCTCTCGTAGCCCTACGCATGCTGAAGTGTACTGGTTCAACCAGCATCCTAATTTTTATTTGACCAGGAAATTCTTAATGCCTTCTGTATGCCAGAACTAATCTGCTAGCACTCCACATTCCTAGGTAGTTTTCATAAATATATTCTGTGATGTAGCTCTAGTGCTGATTTCAGAGGCCTTACTAAGTTTTAGAAAATGGAAAATGGATATTCATAAAATACAAAACACTACTTAATAGAGAAATGATCCTCCATCGGTCAGAACAGGTCAGTATGTAATCAGATTTATATGGTACTAATACATCACTTAAACTCTTCTAGGAACTGGTAGGAGATGCACATATGAAAGTTTCTGAAAGACACATACCAAGGAATAACAAGTATCCTCCTTAATTGAAACAGAAGGTTTGTTGGTTTTTTTTTTAATGTGTTCTTTGAGAAGATTTCTCTGTGTGATTAACCATGCTAATCAAATTATGCCAGATCTATTCTGTAATCCAAGGAAGAACTACTGCTTGGAAAGGTAGTATGAAAAAAAAAAAAAAACAACTAACCCCTATACAAAATCCTGTTCATTCAGTTAATAAACTACTATGAATATTTTATAATTCTGACAAAAAAAATTACTTGACCTAAAGGAAGCAGCCTTCAAAGCTGTATGGTCAAGTATCCAGGAGAAAAAAAAAAAAAACAACCACAAAAACACACCACACAAAGATGTTTCTCTTGCGCTACCTGAAGTTACTTTCAAATTGTAACGCAAAGATGGGGGGACTGCGTATGTCTGTATATATATAGTCCCATACTGGTAAATTGCATATAACCATGATTTTCAGAAGATGCTGTGCAGAATGTTCCCTCCCAAAACATTTTTCACGCCAAGCCCTGGAAAGCTTAAGTACTTCTCAAGATCAGTATTTCCTCCATAGACTGCTGGAAAAGGGGAATGGGACAGAGAACGCACATGTCCATTTTCCAAGACACATTTTCTTTTCTTTTTATCCCAGACATCTATAATGATCAGAATTTATTTTTTCCTCCTAAAGACTGAAGAAAACTAACTTAAAAATAACTACACCAGGTAATCAAAAGACAGGTATGATCTTTTGATCACTCTATTTCACATTCTTGTTTTAAAAATTCCTTAAAGCAGTTAACAGTATATTTCAAGGTATTATAGAAAAGACTCATAAAAAGCCACTTTTAAGCAATCATTACAAGAAAGAAAGGTTTTCCTTTCAATTAATCAGGGGATGTCAAACAAAAGTTTTGGGGTTGTTTTTGCAGCTTTTTTCCAGTAGTCAAATCTGGTAAGTAGAATTCCTTTAAAAGGATAAATTCTAAGTTAAAAACATCATGACAAAAAGACTTTTTATATCCTTCTTCTGGTGGAACTATCACTAGGCTCAAAGAAAAGCAGCTCAATTTTTTTTTCTTTTTTTAATAAATAAACTTAGCCTCCAAGCCAGATCTAGATCTTATGCACCTTGTTTATTAGATTGAATTACTCCCATTGATTATATTTTATGTAAGCCTCAGGCTAATCTAGACCAGTCAAAAAAATTACAAAATAAGCTCTTGCTAGGGAAAAGATATTTAAAATAATACAACATAGTTGCTCATATCATCCCCAATTGTAACTGCAAGTATCTTGCAAAAAAGCTATGAAAGAACTCTCAGTAATTTTCTTGATGCAATTATCTTGTTTAACATTACCCAACAACTGTGAACAAACCAGTGTTTGTTGAGACAGGCTACCCAGAGCAGCTTGAATTTTAAGTGTTACATCATAATTCTAATTTGATAAATTCCCCTGCTTGCACAAAACAAGAAATCCTGAGAAGCCGAAAAGCTGTACCTGCAATTGCTATGTTTTTTTAAAATCACATTCTGTCTCTCAAAGTAGCTTTCCCAAATACAAGTGTAGCATACCATTGGTTTCAAGACAACTGATACACGGTTGTCATTAAATGCAGGTAAGAAAGCTTACTATCAAGGATCACTTGTATTTGTCTTATTATACCCTTTGATTTCTCTGGCTACTGTCAAAAGCCAGACACTAAACTACACTTTGGTCTGACCCCTTTGTAAGTCAGCCTCACTTTCTGATGTCTTGATATGACGAAAGCAAAAAGAATCAGAAAATGGAAGCTATAAGGGTCAAAGGCAAATTATCACTCACAACAACTATGGGGATCTTCCAACTTCATGTTACCCTTTTGGGGCTTGACAAAGTATTTTCTTGGACATTCTGATCAACTCTCTGCCCTCACAGTTTTTATACATCCCTAGAGCAATATACAGTAGCAACTGACATTCAAAACAATGTAAAAGTGAGTTACTGACTTTTCTACTGTGCTCATAGCCACTTTCATTCCTTACTCTTGTTTCCTCAAAATTGTTGAGCAGTTCCCTCTAAGAAGAATTCAAGCTATCAGTTCCCAATTTCTTGGAAGTTTATACTGTCAACACTAGTTATTAACAACTAGGATCAAGTAGAACAGGAATAAAAATCCCTTTTTATGACACAAGTGTACATCTATGAGCAAACATGAACTCTGTCTGCGTGAACAGAAAGTATTAGTATCTCCAAGGGCTAGTCTTCTCTGCACCACCTGATCTGAGTTTCAATTCAAGTTTTACTCCCAGACCAACTGCTGGCACACAAGAAGTTCCCTTTCAACTCCATTGCTCTTTTGCACTCCAAAACTCACAAACACTTCAATTCAAGCTGAAAATGTTGATACTTACAAGCTACAGATATTTCAGTAATATCTTGAAGATGCAGGAGGTGAAGAAGTGCCTTAAAATGCTGCAACTCTTCCTACCTTCTGCTAAGATTGCACAAGTATCCGGGCAGTCACACGCTGAAAGAGACTGGACAGCTTCAGTGACTGACAGCTAACCCGAGAAAGAAAGGATTAGAGCATTTCTGCAGCCAGTGCAACACTTGACTACACAAGCACCCCTCTAGCACAATAAGCCACAGAACATGACAAAAACAAGCAGCTAAGGCTGGGGACAGCTACTGCTTATGCAGCACTGCCACCAAGAAGTTACTTGTGAGAGTTCTCTTCAAAATAACAGGAAATAATGAAAGTATACACCAGTGGAACAAAACAAAACAAAGGGTTCACAGAATGGAAAGAAAAGAAATCATTTTTCTGCCACTTGCATTTCAGATGGCTCAGTCTAAATCGTATAATCTAGTATTTGTTTCTCAGTAACATCTAAACAACAACAACAAAAACCCAGGCTCCTGTGAAAGAAAGCATCTGTTTGCAACATTCGAACTCTAAAGAAAGGGAAATACACCAGTACTGTATTTAAGTACAAAGAAAAAAGTCTCCGCATTACCTTTGCAAGCTTATTTTAAAAGTTTACCGAGTTACTGAATTTCTCCACCTACTTCTAAATTAAAAATTGGCTGTTGTATGTTATATCTAAATATACACACACAAAGACAATGCATTAGATTATTTCCATTTGTTTTTCACCCTGATTTGCCTGCAAATGCCTGAGAACAGAAAAGGCATAGCAAAGCCTTCATCCCAAGTTAAAAGATAAAGAATTAGATAACAAAGAAAAAAGAAATATACTTTTTTATTGTAAATATTTGTTAGAAATACAAATATATGTACACAATACACAACTACATGTATTGGAACAAATCTCAGCAAAATAATTTTGCCTAATTTCAGAAAAAAAACAACAATAGTTTGCATGCACAATGGAAACAAATTAGAACCATCTTATTATGCTGATATAGTAGATAACAAGACCCTAGATCTCTGCAAAGTGCAGTAATCAAGTTAAAAGATCTAAATTGAACTCCTTTAAACTGTTTTCCACTGGAGAAATTTCAGAAAGGGCATATTGCTATAGAATTTATAACCAAAACATTAAAAAAAAGCTGTGGAGATATGTCACTATTATACCACTGTATAAAAGCAGTGTATTGCATCGTAATTACTTTATAAATTAAAAACTT
>VZZY01017386.1:253256-300562 GCA_013400335.1 Eurystomus gularis
TTTGCCTTTTGCTGTTGTACCCCAGCCTCAGCTGGGGTGCACTCCAGCTGAAGGGGTACAGTGTTTGCTTATCAACAGTGGTTTTATGTGGTGAAACAAATATTTAATATAAATATTTAATATTTAAATAGTAAATATATCTGTGTGTTGAAATAAATCTCAGCATTGTTTATGCTTAAATAAAATGTTTAAATAGTGAAAGTTTGCTTTGTTGGTTTTTTTCTCTTTTTTTTTGTCCTGTGTGTGAAACAGATTACACTGAAATTAACCACAACCTTGATCGAGCCCGTCCGCGATCCGCGCATGTCGGGTGTGGACCCGCAAAGCCCTGAGGAACGCCAGGGCACAGCCTCACCGAGAACAGCCCCGCCGGGCCGTACCCGGCCGCTGCGGGACGGCCCATCGGCTGCCGTGTGCGGGCACCGTTTGTACGGCGTCTGCGCATCGCTGGGGCCGAGAGGTGGGCACGCTGCGCTCCTCAGGATGACGGAGTGTGTTGGAATGGCAGGAACTCCCTCCCCCATCGGTGCTACCTGCTGCGCTGCTGGGGAGCCCTGGGGTAAAGGAAGAAGCACAATTCCTGGTAGCACAATTTCTGTCAGAAATCTGATTTTGGAGATTTTTTTAATGTGCTGCAAGAGAACAGCTACGGAAAGGTTATATGCCCAAACATTTAATTCTCCTTACTCACAGAATCACAGCATCGTAGGGGTTGGAAGGAACCTCTGGAGATCACCTTGTCTAACGCCCCTGCTCCAGCAGGGTCACCCAGAGCAGGGTGCCCAGGATCGTGTCCAGGCGGGTTTGGAATCTCTCCAGAGAAGGAGGCTCCACAACCTCTCTGGGCAGCCTGGGCCAGGCTCTGCCACCCTCACAGCAAAGAAGTTTTTCCTCCTGTTCAGACAGAACCTCCTGGATTCCAGTTTGTGCCCATTGCCCCTTGTCCTGTCACTGGGCACCACTGACAAGAGTCTGGCCCCACTCTCTTGACACCCACCCTTCAGATATTGTTCAGCATTGAGAAGGTTCTCCTCAGTCCTCTCAGCCCCAGGTCTCTCAGCCTTTCCTCATCACAGAGATGCTCCAGTCCCTTAAGCATCCTCTTAGACTCCACTGGACTCTCTCCAGTAGATCCTTGTCTCTCTGGGGAGAGACTGGGGAGCGCAGGACTGAACACAGTACTCCAGCTGCGGCTGGATTGCTCTTTAGCATGCTGCAAGAAAAGCAAAGCACACTCCGCATGTGCGAGCCGGCAGAGACGTGGTTTTTTTGTCTCTTCATGCTGTGATGCTGCAACAAACCCATCTCAGAGCTGGCAAGGCGAGCGGACAAAGGAGAGCATTTTCCAGAAAATCAGGACTATCTGGCCAGTTGCATGCTACACCAGTCCCTGCTTTGTTGTTACTATTATGGATCGTTCCTCATTGTCTGCAGCTGGTGTAAATTAAATCAGATTATTTTTATCACACCACAGGGTTCAGATAAACCACAAAAGTGTGGGGAAAGAAGAAAAATCAAGGGGGAGGAGGAGCACAATTTTACTGAATATTACAAGAGGGGAATAATAAGAAAGAACTTTCCTTGGTGCTGTACTCAGATCTTGCACGCTTATGTAAGAACATGGGTCAACAGGAGGAACGGAAAGTCAATTCTATTCATAACCAAAATTAGGAATGAATTGTGGTAACTTGTTATAGTTATGGAAATGCAGAGCTGGTTCAGGAAGCACAGATAGGAGAAAAGGATTGGAAGGTACAGAGCTAATGAAAATATTTGGACAATGGCACAAAAGAAAAGAACAGTGTCACAGCAAAGGCCCACCACCAACCCACAAACGGAAAAGATCAAGCGCATGGTACTTTCATTTGAATTAAATCATCCAAAGCTTAGGAACTGGTGATAGTGAGACCTGCAATAGCAAGATACCTGGCTCAGAAAGGAATCTGGGAGACTACAGGGGTGACAGTGGATGTTAGAGAAGTTAATGACTCTTCAAAAGGGAATGAAGGAAAATCAAACCAGCAGACCTGAAGAAAATAAGTTTCAGCAAACTCAGTTTGAATGGCAAATGAATATAGCAAATCTAAGGAAAAGCAGGCTCTGGAAAGTTTGCCATTGCCTATAGAATAAACACGAAAGCTACTGACAGACTGTGGCGGCGAGACACAAGTGAGTAAGAAAGGAGCCTGGCTAAATCTGAACCATTTTGAAAAAAACAGAATCTAGTATAAGATAGATAAAGTAAAACTAATAACAAAGCAATTGTTGTAATATGTGGGGAGAATCCAGAAAGGTTAACATCCAAAATGAGCTCAAACTATCAAAGAGTCATCGAGCGTAGCAATAAAAAGCTTATGTGAAAGACTACCAGGGAGGAACCCACTTGCTCTCAGGTGGGCAAGGAAACAATTATCAAGTCATGTGAGGAAAACCAAACCCTCATTTTCTAGGCTTTGTTCTTCTCCAGAATGTAAGCTGTAATCAGACAGCTTGCACTGTTAACACAGCAACGTAAAAACAAATGGTCAAGCTCAACCAAGGGAAGAAACAGAATCTACTCAAATAAGGCGCTTACAAAAGTCACATACCAGATAAGTTTCAGCCAACACTTAGCAAAATGGCTAAGCAAGCTCAGAGCAATGAGCAATTGCCGTCAAGAACTCAGAGAAAATAGCTGAGGTTCCATGAGGCCAGGGAAAAAACAACGGTGCCTACCTTAAAAAAGGAAGAAAGGATGGGAATTGGAGGCCAGTCAGCTTTACTTTGTAGCAGGCAAAATACTGGAACAAATTACTAAGCAAATTATTAGTAAGGCCTTGGATGATAAGATTAATAATAATCATCATCAATAACATCTCAAAACCAAATAATGGAATCTTGACTTTAGCAAGGCTTCTGACACTCTATCTAATACTCTTGTAAGAAGGATAGAGGAGCACAGGCTGCACAAATCTTGCAGCAAATGGTTAGAAAACAATGCTCAGAAGTAGCACCAAGGGATTCACAGTGAAATAAGCATGTAGCAAGTAAGATCTCCAGATGCTCACACCCCGAGTCCTGAACTGCTTCTGTGATGCAATAGGATAGAGAACATTTTTATAATATTTTTGGAGGACGTCCTGTTCAGGTGAGAGCTTTTTGGTAGCTGTAATTTGGAAGATATAATTAGAATTGAACAAATGAAGCAGAGTTGGAATGAAGACCTGATGTAAGCAGGATGTAATTTAATAAGGTGAGAACCTATTACCTATAGCTGGGAATAATTGACTGCAAAAATGTAAACTGGAGACCAATGGGTTGAGCAGTTACTTTACAGAGAAGTCTTGGTTCATAGCAGCTCGCAAATAGAAAATGAGTCAACAAATGATTTGGTGTTGCAAAAAAACGTGACCGCTTTACTGAAATGCAGAAAAAGGCTGTCAAACACAGGAAGAGCGAAATAATTCTTCCACTCCACCGCGCTCAGAAAAGCTTTCGGTGAAGAACAGTTCTCAGTTTTGGGCACCTCATTCAATTAGGGAGATCTCTGTGGAGAAGGGCAACAATAACCCGCAGCCTGGACAACTTGACCTTGAGTCATATTCAAGTATGACTGAAAGAAATTCAGTTGGACACTTGGAAGGTCAAAGATGTAGGAATGTACAGCCTAGAAAAAGATGAGGCTTTGTGTACAGAAAGCAGTCGGTATGAGAGAAGTGAATGCATACACCAGCCCATGTGGTTGACAATGGAAACAATCTTTTGCTGCATAATGAACTCTGAAGCTAAAACACTTAATGAGACTTCCTTTTTTTTGCATACTTAAACACTCATATCCTGAATATCCTGCGAGGCATAATCAAAGTCCTGAAGATGTAGAGCATCCATACATCGAAAAAAAAAGCCACCAACTCCTTTAAAATCCACCAAGAAAAAAACCAATGCCAAGCCTCCCCTGCATTATCCACTATGGGGAGCTGAAGCATAATAATGCCACACAGGTGGTGACAAAGGAATCCAGTTGTGCACTTGATTGGAGCTATAAAGTTCATGTGTATTAATTTCCACAACTTGACCTCTACAGAGCTCCTGTATAAATATTTCTTTTGGTAGAGGGAATTCCATTTAACCTCCTCTGGGGGATAATGGAAAACCAAGGTCATCCTGCTTGTGCCCCAAGCAGGCATCTCTCACAACTAGTCCTGCTGCTGCTGCCAGAGAACTGCATCAGGAACCAGGGACTCGGGGGTCTGTCTGGCGAGGCCTGAAAACCGGCTGGAGGAAGAATTCCTATTTAGGATCCCCATAAATAATAGGAAGGAGGTATAAAGTTCAGAACAAAAGCACCAAATTCAGGGGCAGGAATGCTGGGAAACCATATTTATACATCTATTTTAGAATACACTGCTGTGCAACTTGTATGGATGGCATGGTCCCAGCAAGTTTTTCTATGTTTGTATCATCCTCGTTAAATCAGAATTTCTGAAATAAAAATGGAACTGTAGCGAGTGTTTCTAACTGATCTCGCTGTGGCCTGTCTCTCCCACAGCTCAGGCGTTAGCATTACCCCAGAGGCCTTGCCTCAGGTCTTTACAGTGGTTTTGGGCACACTTGCCTGATACATTGATATTACGGCTGAAGAAAGCTTTAAAACCCAGAAAAACGAGTGACTTCTCACAGCTTTAGAACTACCAGCACTGGAAGGAAATATTTAGGAACAGCTCATGCAATGACTTTTCTCTAGGGAGGTTTGATGCCCATAACATCATAGGGCTAGTGCCAAACTTTATATGCCAGAGGTAAAATGCAGACAAATTCCCTTCAACAGGTCATTAATCAACATTTCAACTTTACAGAAAGCATTTCACTTTTTGAAGACTTACTGAGACCTTCTAGATAGAAACTGTGGAGAAATTAAGTTTGATGCATTCAAGATGTTCAGCACATTTCAGATATTCTAATTGAAGAGTGACACAGCCCTAAATAAACACACTGCCCACATAATGAGGAACAAACTATAGATAATCTATTTTATAATATGGTTGTTACTTTCCCATATTTGGTGGTTCGATAGTACAGAAATGAGTTTGCAAGTTATTTCTGACAGAACAAATCAATAAGAATCGGACAATGGTGGCAGCTGAAGCAATAGCTTCTTTTCAGCAGCATCAAGTGGGAGAAAACAAACGGAGAATGTTGTTTCTAGAGTTTTTAAGATTAAAATGTGGCTTTTGTGCTAAGTTACAGCCACAGACTGAATTTCCAAATTCTTTCACCTTCAGCTGCCTCAACAAACAGTATTGTTCTATTTTACAGAGAATAAATTGAGATCTACATTATCCACAGTCACTTAGAACTGAGATGGAATGGAATTTAGTCCTGGATTCCAAATGAACAACAATAAAGTATTTTGACATTTTAATGAGATAGTGTATAAAGGCATAAACATACAAACAAATCTGAATTAAAAGTGAATACATCTCATGTCTACCAAGATTTAAAAACATACCAACATTCTTTCTGTAGAAAACAAACAGTTATTTGCTGTTCTTACGCTAGTGCTGTATTTTAATGAGATTGTGTATGATCTTTTAGTGTGTTGCAGATTTACCAATTTAGGGCTTAATTTCCTTGTTACTTTTGCATGATTCATTTAGCAATGCAGTTGTTCTTTAGAACATTAATGCCTTATAGACTTAAGATATCCTAACAACAGAAACTTAAAGACCAAGGGGGAATTACTGACAAAAGAAGACTGGTCTAACTTGACAAAAATATTAATCCATAGAAGCAACGAGAGGGAATGAGATACCCTGAATGAAAAAGAGCATCATTATAACAATTTTGTGAATTAATACACAATTCAGCACTTGAGAACCATTTGAAAACTACATCCAGGACTCCTGTGGTATATAAATGCATTAACTCTTTAATTTTAATTACAAGTGCAAAATCCTCTCTGCTGAGATTCTAAATGCTGAAAAAGAACAGCAACTCTTCTGCAGCTACACACGTGTTAGAGCTGTGATCGGTAGTTTGCAAGACATAGCTGAAGACATCTGCATAACACCATAAACACTTAAAATCCTTTTGCTACCCATCAACATGTCATGTGCCTGCGTGAGGAGAAACCATGTCCCTGTTTCTCACTAGGCTCAGCAAAACACTTCTCTAGGTGTTAGGTTCCTGATGGGAATAAGGTTTCCTTTCACTTTTAAATTTTTCGTGGTAAATAGAATTTTTTAACTGTCTTTCAGCCAATTTTAACGATGTATAGTCATTGTGCCTTTTCTGGGGTGGGGAGAACAGAATAGGTGCCAAGGAAGCTGCCTCCTTCTGAGAAATGTGGATTTGAAGATTTAATTAGTATTGAGCTCAGATTTTATGGCAGAATCTAGGAGAAAAGTTCATTTTCACACTTTCAAGTATCTCAGGGTGGAAATTTTATACGAAATGGAGCTTGAAAAATTAGGCCATTTTTATGCAAAAGCTGATAAGGATTATATTGATCTTCTGTAGACCTGCTGTGCCACATAAGCTATCACTTCACGGTGTAATATAAATTCACATGACAATGTAGGTTTTAGAGGGGTCTTATCACTATGACTTTAATCTTTCTTGTCTATCACATTATAAAAAGCCAACAACAGAGTCTAAATCTGTATCAAAATTACCAAACTATTAAACAGATTGTGGGGAAATCAAATCAATTTTCCTTATGTATTTTGCATAACTGTTGTACATGTTACACGTAGCACACAAGTCAACATCAGAGGTGCTCACTCACATCCTGTAGTCAATTATGTATCGGTCAATTAATGTAGACTATAATTGTGCTTTCCTTGACTTGTCCAGGTGATTGTATCTCTCTATCAAAAAAATAAAGTGAAATCTTCTATAGGTTCAGTGATAATTTCTTCCTGGTACTTACACAGATCCAATGCTCACATCTCAGGCGACTGCGTTAGAAGATCTTTATCTTGTTTTAGCTGTAAGAAACAAAACTAGGTAAGTACAAAAATGTATAACAGGAAATGCTGCCATTTCATCACCAAGTGCTTTGATGTTCACACACATACACTAAGTATAGCTATACATTCATATGCATATATATACAACCACACCCACATAAACACTGTGTATTGCACACATTCTCTGATCAAGGTATCTAGAGCTCTTCTGTTCCCACATCTATACTCTCCTGCCTTTGAAGCCAAGTGTCCATAAATCCAAATGTGTTGACCTCCTTCTGAAATGCAAGATGTGCCTAAAAGCTCCCTTAAAACACTGCTTCCGAGTCTTAATGCCAGCTTCCGAGCCTTAACGTCAGCAAAGCTTCTGTAACTTTAGGCCCTTCTGTGGTAAGCTGCAACTGGCAGGTTTCATTAGGGAAGCCCTACAAAGGTGTAAGGGCCAAGGAAGTCTGGCTTTACATGGTGCAAAAGGCCGGGAGGGAATAAAGCCTTCCCTATTGTCAGCATGTCTCTACTCAACAGTGCGTATATCTATTAGGAGAACCCCTGACCTTCAAACCAACCCCTTCACCTGCAAGTCCTGAAGAATAAGAAAATTGGAAGTTATGCAAGCATCTATTTTCTGAGGAAAATATCCATCACGTGGCTGTTGGTAAGATCCGATACCTAAACAGACAGCTGAGCAGTGATGGTTCTGATCAGACCATCAGAGCATAGAACTCTTTCAGACTTCAGGGAAAAGCTGAAAAATGAAAAGCAACCCAGCAGTTCTAGTCTGATAAAATAGTAGATTCCTATGACAGGAACTTCCAAAAACTTGAGAAGCAGTAATTTACTGTGCTATGCTGCAGCTCAGTATTTAATTATCATATAGAATTACAAGGACCAGTCACAGATTTCAGGTGCTAAGGTTTCACTGCTAAGAAAAGCTAGTGATACCAAAAATTGTCCCTCCCACCAAGAGGTAAGCTCTCCTCTCTTTTGTTTACTTCTACTCAAACAGAATTACCTAGACTGAAGAGGTGCAGAGCCCCTTCTAAAGGTACTGGTTGTATAAGCTATGCCTGAGCCTGGCTGCATTTTAGTAATCTATTAACTAGTAAAATACACTAGGTTATGAATTTAACTCCTGCTAATAAACTTACATGGGCAGATACCTCCCCAGCAGCGTGGGCAGCAGGGCGAGGGAGGGGATTCTGCCCCTCTGCTCCGTGCTGGGGAGACCCCCCTGCAGTGCTGGGGTCAGCTCTGGAGTCCTCAGCACGGGAGAGACATGGACCTGTTGGAGTGGGGCCAGAGGAGGCCACAGAAATAGCCAGAGGGCTGGAACCCCTCTGCTGTGAGGCCAGGCTGAGAGAGTTGGGGTTGTTCAGCCTGGAGAAGAGAAGGCTCCAGGGAGACCTTCCTGCAGCCTTCCAGTATCTGAAAGGGGCCTACAAGAAAGCTGGGGAGGGACTTTTTACAAGGGCTTTTAAGTGATAGGATGAGGAGCAATGAGTTCAAACTGGAAGAGGGCAGATTTAGATTAGAAATTAGGAAGAAGTTCTTCACTGTGGGGGTGCTGAGACACTGGCAGAGGTTGCCCAGGGAAGTGGTGGATGCTCCATCACTTGATGTGCTCAAGGCCAAGTTGGATGGGGCTTTGAGCAACCTGGTCTAGTGGGAGGTGTCCCTGCCCATGGAAGGGGGGTGGAACTAGGTGATCTTTGGGGTCGCTCCCAACCCAAACCATTCTATGATCAGTTCCAGGGAGTTGCATCAGTCTTCCAAAAAGTATTTCACAGGGAGATAAGTTTTGTAGTTTGTTGAGGTCTTTGCCAAGATTCATTAAGGCTAAAGGTAGCACATGCAAGACATTGTTAGTTATTTGGCTGCAGGATAAATTCTTGGTGCAAACCAATTCTTCAGCACTGGCTGGGCTTGTGGAGCAGTCCCAAAATGCCCTGGATGGTGATGCATTTTTGCTATGGGAATCAGGTATTGCTTGGGTAAAAAAGGAAGATTTTCCATACCTGCTGTCTGTATTCCTAGGCAGTCTCTGGTCACTTCATTCCTTTCCCAAGAGTCAGCTTTTTCTTTTGTCCTTTTGCTGGTGTGGGCTGGCTGATAAATGACAGCTAGTTTCTTTGACAAGTGTACAGCTTTTAACAGTTCAGTACTTTAGACACCCACGCTGCTGCCATAACCACCCAGTGGTGTAGCATGCTCCGAATCCATGCCGAGATCAGCATCAGTATTTACAGCCTTTTCTTTGGATGGCTGGCATCGTTAACACAATCTGTTCTGGTGCCTGCACACTCAGCTTTTGACCAAGTGGTGAAGCCTTAGTACAACAAGGATCTCCCAGACAGAAGACACCAGACAGCTCAATAATGTCGTTAGGCAGACTCGATGATTTTAAGGATCTTTTCCAAACTACATATTTCCATGATACAGTTTCTATCTCTCTGGTTTTGTTCTTTTATCAGCTAACACTGAAAGGTAGACTGAGGGTCAGATTTAAATTTTAATATTGCATTCCCAGAATTCTCATTTGGATTTGTGAGCTTAAGAAGTGCAAGACAAAGCCAGTGTGTTTCAGCCTCTGTCTCCTGACCCTTGTGAGTCGAGGCTGCTACACCCAAGAGATAGTGAATTAATAAGTTTGCTCTCAACTGGTTTTCAGTGTTTGACTCATCTCTGTAGGGTAGAAACATTTTTACCTTGTCTAACATGCAAATAAGGATATATATGCATAGGTGCCTCCTGTGGAAGGAAATCTACGGATAAGGTGGGTTTTGCATTTTAAAATGGAGGACAGTAATTTTTTTGCTCTTTCTTGCAGAGCGCTGTATTAATGTAAACATTGATAAGAAAAGCTGCTGCCTGGGAGAGACACTGATAAACTGCAACATAAACAACCTGCTGACATCAAACTGCTGAACTGAACTTCAACTACAGTCAAGTTGTGAAGACTGAGGAATTTACCAGGGAGGTGAATAACTTGCTCTCTGACTCCTGTTTTTACATGCGGGTAGCATGTGTCTGCCTAGCAGAGCCACCGGAACACCAAAAGCTTTGGGGACAAATAGACTGGAGCATAACATACGAGAAACTTCCCAACGGAACAGAAATATTCCCTAAATATTTTGGGTTTCAGGCTAAAAGTATTGCCCATACCAGGGCCTTTAACGTACATCAATGAGCACAAAATATCCATTGGATATCCATATTCAATGAGTAATAAATATCCACTAAGCTCAGAGAAACTGATGTCACTCTTGCTAAAATGAAATTAATTGTATATACATTTTTAAGACATTCAATGTAAGCTCCATCTGTGCTCACAGTATGTTCTGATCCTTTCACTGTTGTTTTTTTAGCAATTGCATCAGTAGTTAATGTAGAAAAAGAACATAAGAAGTAGTTAACTAGCCAAACCACAATTACTACCTTTTCCTATCTGGTAACGAGAGCTAATTCCACTCTTAGTTACTATTTTTCATTCAGCTTAATGATCCCCTTTAGTAAATGTCCTTTTTCCCCTTCTGTAAATGCCGCCTCCTTCACCTGCTGGAATCAAAGAAGCATAGGCAGCATGACATGGCGTGTTAGATTACCACAGACTTCAACCAACAAACCACCAGGTTTGAAAAAAGTCTTCCTATTTTAGTAACAATAAAAGATAGCAACTTCTTTTTACAAAACCTGTGGTTTTCTTAATCAAGTTTTAAAAATGAATTTAATAGTTGGAATGTCAAATAAAAAAAATTATCTATTTTAAGGTTAGGATTAATGAGGTAATTCTTGATGATAATTTACCAAAAAAAGCTGAACTTGTACACAACAGGAACAAATTATTCCATACATTTACAATTCAGAAATTCCTGTGTTTCCTGCTGAAATGGAATTGCTGGAATGGTGCATAAGAGCTTTTTGCCAGTACAGAAATGAGAGAGAGGAAACCAAGAATACTATGCTGAAAAGAAATTTAAAAGTGGGGGAGGAAATTCTTGCCAAAAAGAGGGTTTTGCATGTGAGAGAATTTGCCTGTCAAAGTAGACGTGATATGGGAAATCTGGTAAAAGAATGAAGGAAATTACCACACAGCTATGATCTCTGAAAAATAATCTCAGCCTACCTAAACAAATTTGACATGTTTCCACTGAAAAGGATCTTTTTGTAAGCTGCTTACCAAGCACATACTGCAGCAGCATGTTATGGAATTTATTTTATAGGTCTCTTCTCAAAAACCACGGTGGGATGAAATGTAAAAATGTCCCTCTGCAATTGCCTGAACACACTACTTTTTAAAAACTGCCAGAATTGACCTCAGAATAAGAAGCAGCTACTTGAGATCCACACCAATATAAAACCACCTAAACTTGCTTTATGTGGTTATTCACACATTAAGATAAGGCTTAATTGGTCCTTTCCTTTTATTTTCCTGTGGGAATTGATAGTCTCAGTTATTGGAAGATGCACTGGGGAAGTCTTGTACAGGTGTTCCCAAACCAAAACAATACAAAACTTCGAGTTTTTACGAGTGATATTAAGCAAGAGTAACTCCTGGAAATCATCATTGTGGTTTCTTTTACTGCAGAGAAGTGATGACTGCAGAGATATAAGAAAGTCCCATTTTTTAGTTGTAGTAGAGTCCTCTACGTGGGAAATCCGTTTGGAAAAATTACTCCACCAGCAGGTTAGTCATAATGCAATTACTGTAACTTGCACAAGCATGGAGGATGCATAAGGTCTAGTGGTTGGAACAGGAGACCAGCCCATGGGGTTTATTCCTCATCTTGCCGCTGTTCGCTATGTCAACCTGAAAAGTTGCTTAACCTCTACGATTTAGCTTCCCCTGCAAAATGAGAGTAAGGCTGCGGTTTTACAGGCAGCTAGACAAAGGTGCTGACTGTATCGTCCTACCTGGCTTTCAATTCCCATAGTTTTACAGTACATGAGGAAATCTGCCAGAAAGGAACAAAAATTACATTGCTAATTTAGGTGTTTCTCAGATTTATACACACACAAGCTGGAATTCTTATAAAGTGTAATTTACTTCATTCTTTATCATGTCAGCTCATACATTACTTTTCTATGCTCAAAAAGAGGCTGTTGGTGAAATGTGATGCTAAAATGTTACGAAGGAAAAGAACAAATGTCAACCTAAGTACGAGCAGAGGAAGGAAAGGAAATAAAGGGTCGTACTTCTGGTTTTTATTGAGACAGACTAGAAAAGGAAATAAATGAAGGAACTAAAGTGCAAGATAAAGAGGTGGCAGCATATGGCACTTGGCAGAGGCTCCTGACTCTCGCCGGGTTGGAGGGGATTCGGAAGCTGAATAGATGGTTATTTCAGCAGAGGGCACCAGAACAACAAGTATGTGGTAGCGACGTTGGCTTGCCCTGCCCAGTGGATCTACATACTTGTTAGGCTGGGAATTCTTGTACTTTAAAATGCTTCAAAATTGTTTTAGGCTTACAGAGAGATATTGCTGCATGACACTCGCAGCTCTGCGGTTAAAGCAAACCAGGCAATCACATGCTAGCAGAAAGGCAATAAAGAGCAGCATGAGAACTGGTAGCACACACTAAGTCAGCGTATTACATCTCTAAATGTCAGTGGGACAAGGAGGATAACGAGATGAGACAGTTAAGTGAAACTTCTCATGAGAAATATCAAAGGAAAGTGTCTTACCTTTCTTATAATTTATTTTTTCACAGCAACTGAAGCCACAGGGTATATTTACACAGATTTTTTTGCATTCCTAGTAGCCTGAAAACACAAACATCAATAACTGCACTGATACTCTACAAATCTATTATGTATAGCTTCAAAGAACTGCAAAACAGTTTACAAATTTTTAAACAAGTCTCATGATGTTTGGTAGGCTACCTAATATCATTTGCTTGTGCAAACTGAATAGTTGAGAGAGAAGCATTCATGAAGGAATATTAATCTACACTTATGCCCTTCACATTCCTTTACATCACTCAGGCTTCTGTTGTATAAAGGAAATAAAAACTGTGTATGTTGTGATTGAGATACTGAGCATGTCCTTCCACAGTGAAAGTGATTTTGCTTTCATCCTGGTATTATTTCAAAATAAGCATATATAACTAGTTCTAAAAATTGCATCTGAATTGTGCAGGCTTGGAGGACATTTAACGTACTCCTTAATGAGTATTGGGGCTTTTTAGACAATGATTATGTCGGGTGGATAAGCTTCAGTTCCACTTTTGTCAGTGGAATTTTATAAAAGCGCAGAAATTTTAGGTTTTGTTAACCCTAGGTCAAGCACACAAAAGAGATAAAGACTTTCTTCTTTGTTTTCTTTTGGCTTATATGATATACACAAGAATCTTGGCTGTGTGAAATTATGAGAACAGTTTTTTAAATGCTTGCAGCCAGCTGGAAAAATATTTAACTCTTGCCTTTCTTTATGAGATCACAGGTTTCAAAATGAGACATTTTCCATTATTATCAGCTTCACAGGTCACATAGATAACTAAAATAGCAAACTGAAACACTGCCAACACATAAAAAAAAAAAATCTTTTTACGAAGACTGGGAACAGCTATTCTGTTACCACAGTTTTATATAGAAAGAGTAATATAAAAATTGAATAATTGGACTATCTCATCTGATAGTTACACTGATATTTTACCTATTTTTCCTCAGTTATATAGGCTAATATAGGGATTAATTTCTAATTACAGTACAATTTTAGAAACATTTCTAGGTTGGGTACAAATCCTAGAACCATGCCTACACATTATCCCCCTCTAGAAGGAAAAAAAAAGATTTAAAAGGAGTGGAATATTGAGACAATATGCTGTAAAATCAAAACGAATTCCTGTGGGTGTTTAAGGACACGAAAGAACAACCGGAAAATGAATAACCGGAGATACGTAACAGCAGATTTAACAAACCGAAATGAGATATGAAAACAGCAATACTAAAAGCAAATACTGGTGTTTCATATGCTAAAGCAACATGTCGTGCAGGAAGGAAGAAATGCTGGTAGCTGGAGAAAGCAGACATTAAAAATAATCTAGGTATCTAGTGGGGCCAGTTCCAAAGAGAGAACAAGCTCATTTGCAAATTTCTGAACTTCTAAAATCCAGGATAAGCAACAGTCATTAGAAAAGTTGTACTCTGATGGAGGTCTAAAACGAGGGTTGAGATTTACTCATCCTTGCAATGTTACCTGATAAGAACCAAAGGTCATTTCAGACCCTTCTTTAAATTTAAACAATGAAGTACTGTAGTAATATGATTTTGTAATTCTGAAAACTGTTGTCAGCAAATAAATACTGGTAATAGAATTTACTAAGTGGCAACAGAATTAAATGCTGAGGAAAAACATAAGCTACCTGAAAATGAAAACCTTTGAGTAATACAGGAACCATATATAGGAACCAAGTATAGGAAGCGGTAGAGGTCTCTAGATTGGAGTAGTGAAAACCAGACAGAAGACCAGAATGATGTGCTCTGTACAACCATCTGCTATAAACCAAGGAGTAAGGGGATGTCCTCAGGCCCTGACCACTTCTAGTTGCCTTGACTTTAAACAAAGGTCGCAGAGAACACACCTACTGTTTTGAGTCCCAGTGCTGGCTTCTGCATCTGAACAGGATACTAATGACCTCAATAAGATTCACATTTCTAATGGAGTATTTAGGAGAGGAGTCTGCAAAAGGTGGCAATTGCCGATCGCAAATTTTCTGTGGCATGTACAATTTTAAATTAGAATAATAGGATGAAGACAATAATTAAATTGATGTAGAATAATGTGCAGAGATACTACTTAGTAGTTCATTTCCAAGAGCGAGGACTAATTACATAGGAGTATAATGATTCAGATTTAATTTTTCTAATAAACTATGCTGCAATTTGCCAATTGGTTATATGAAAGATTGTGCTTCAGGATAAAGACTCTTACATAATTGATACAGTCATTAAGAACAAGTGGTATTAATGTTTCATTGGGGCACTGCAAGAAGTATTACAAGCCAATATAAAGATAAAAATACAATAATGCACCAATCCATGATCATCCCTGACTTCCACATCTGGCTAGCTATGATATTTTTCATTAAATCATTCAGACACTGTATTGTGTAATCATGGTACTCAAGACTCTGATGCTTAGAAATATTGATTTGGATTTCTGTTTGCAGACTTCTAAAACTTTCCTGTTAATCTCCTTGAAATGCTTAAGATTCCCACTTCCATGTTAAATTTCCCAATTTATGCTTCTTTTGCAACTCATAGTAAGTTAAATGTGGTTCTTGTTAAGACCGTAGCCTTCTGTGTTCATAATATCCCAAATGCCTGTGAATATTTATTAATATTAATTTAATAGCTGTTCACCACTAATGCTTGATAAGCATTAAACCTAATTGTTTTGGTGGAAAACACTAAATAATAGAGACATTTTCTTTAGTAAAATTGAGATAAGTAAGACATTTAGCTACTATCACCCAATTTCTTGTGAAGTTAACATGAGAATCTGCCTGCGAACAATACAGAAGTCACAAATAGGAGCCGAAGATTAAACTCTCCCTATGTAGACTGTCCCTCACATCCAGGAGTTCAGGTCTGGTACTTGTTTCCGTGTTGCTGTCTGCATGTCACGACCCAGTTGCCTTTTGCAGGTTGCTGTCTCAAGCCCCTGGCTCTGGGCCTGGTTACTTCTGACCTGACATTGCACTGTTTTAATGGTACGTCAAGGTCATGTAGTCCTCTGCAGTTTTGATGTTGAACTGATAATACAGTGTGTGCTCCTCACAGTGTTATAAAGTGTTTAGAAATGTAACACTTTTATAGGCAGCATCCTGCACAATGACCTCACACCAGCCTTTATCCTGCAGAGCCTCCAGCTGGGCATATATGTGATAAAATATCTGAGGAAAGGACAAGACCACCAAACCCTACTTTTGTTGTTTTATTTGTAAATAAATTTGGACAAATTCCTTAGTATTTTATGCTAAAGTTCATGTTTTCATAAAAGGGAAATCAAGTCGATGCTACTTTGAAATGCACTGATGCACGTTAAAACTATCAGTACATGCTAACTAAATGCAGCAAGTTACCATGAATACTTAGAAGATAAAACTTAATTTTAAAATTTATTCAGTAGCCAAACTGTAGTTGGCTTGTAGTGATACAGGAAGACTTGGTGGGGCTCCAGCACATCTTACCTGTGGTGTTGGATGAGGCTGAGGATTGTGTCCTGCAGCAAAGCGAGTGATGGGGAGTCTTCTCCAGCAGCAAGCCCAGCTCTGCTCCTTCCCATGGGCCTAGGGGGCAAAGTAACAGGGTCTTTGCCCTGCACAGCCACCTAAGTGTGTCTGGCTGAGGAACAGCATTCGGTTTTTTAGGATCATAGAATCACTTTGGTTGGAAGAGACCTTTCAGATGATCAAGTCCAAATGTTAACCCAGCATTGCCATGTCACCACTAAACCACATCTACAAGGCTTTGAAACTCCTCCAGGGATGGGGACTCCACCACTGCCCTGGGCAGCCTGGGCCAGGCCTTCACAACCCTTTGGGGGAATAAATTTTTCCCGATATCCAGCCTAAACCTCCCCTAGCACAACTTGAGACCATTTCCTCTTGTCCCATCACTTGTTCCCTGGGAAAAGAAACCGACCTCCATCCCACTACTAACTTTTCAGTTTTCCCTCCAAGTAAGAAAATAAACCAACTACCATGCTCTAAGGTTTAGGGGTACAGGCAGTCACAGCGGGGAAAAAGAGGGCAGCCGGGGAGCAGCCGGAACAGAAGAAGCTCCCACCGCTGGGGACGCTGAGGGAGAGAAAATGGCGGGCTAGGGGCTTCGGGAGGCTCCGAGCACACAGAAAGCTTCCCCAGGCCTATGAAGAGCCATAACTTCGACCCCGTCGCCTCGCTACGCCCGCAGTTAATCACTGGGATGAGAAGGTGTGGTAAAAGTGCGAAAAACCCACCCAAAAACGCAAGAGAGGACAGCAAGGAGCACGCACGGTGCCTTACAGGAGCTTACAGCGCTCTCCCCACAGCGGGTACCGACACCCCGCCCAGTACCCCCGCTCCACGCCCTGCCCCACGCCCTGTCCCGCTCTCATAGCGCTCTAGCCTGTGACTCGGCTGTTTCTCCGGCCCCGCCTGTCCGGGGAGGGTCGGCGCAGCAAGGGGCGGGCGGCGGCGGTGCAGGGAGGGCGGCAGGCGAGGGGAGGTAGCCGACGCACAAGATGGCCGCTGCTGCAGCGGCGGCGGCGACGACGACGGAGGGGCGGCAGGCGTCGGCCGTGGGGGGCCCGCGGGGCTTGCGAATGCTGGAGAAGCAGGGTGCTGCGGCTGCCCCCATCTGCTGTAGCTGAGGGGGCCGGTGGCCTCTGCGGGGAGCCCGGCCCGTGTGGTGAGTGCGCTGCCTCCTCTGTCCCCCGCTGCAGGGCTCGGCTGCGGGGAACAGAGAGCCTGGGGCACGAGGAACAATGGGGCTTGCTTTGGGAAGGCTGGCGGGGATGGGGGGGCTCTGCTTCCCTTCCCGGAGGAGGGAGTTGGAGGGGCGGGCGTTGCGCTTGCCTGTGGGGCCTGTGCCGCTGCCTGCCTCACTAGGCCTCAGGCTTCTGCCGGGCTCGATTTCCGAGCGCCCCGAGCAGGGAGGGAAGGAGGTAGGGAGCGAGCCGTGGAGGCCGCAGTTCCCGGTGCGGGGGAGACGGAGGAGGCTGAGAAGGGCTCGGCGGATGGTCCGGCCTGGGGGGTGGGGGGAGGCGGCATCGCCTCAGGCTGCGGCGGAGAAGGGACAGGCGGCTTTTATGTGTGGCCTGCGTCTGCTGTTGTTTATCCAGGGGCTCTACGTGCCTGGAAAGAAGAGAAAACTTATCCTCGTGTCGTACTCGGCACAGTTAAACGAGCAGCAGCGTGGGGGGGAATAAGCCCAGAGCCTCCCTCTTGCCGCGGTCGGTGTAGGGGGACAGCCCCGGCCCGCTCCCCGCACCGGGTTGTCGCCCTTTTGTCTGTGGTGCCTGAGGGAAGAGCGAGGTGGCCCCCGGCCTCCTCCTGCCTGGGGAGAAACCGTGCTGAAACCAAACAGAAACTTCGATTACTTTCACTAGTTTTTCACCCTGGCGTTGTTGTAGCTGTTGGATTAACAGCGTGAGGATGAGTAAGGTTTCTTGCCGGGAGTGCAGTGTTGGTGTAGCTGCATTTTAATGTGCTTTGGTGGTGGGGGAATGTCCTGGTGTCATTTTTTGTCCTCAAAAGCCATTGTTTGGCCTGTGCCGGTTTAAAACCGGGAGCCGATATGGTTTTATTCCTGGGAACAGGGAACGTTTAATTTTCTCCACATACACGTGTCTTTTTCCTTAGAGCTATCTAATTTTTCTTTTAATTTCAGTCGAGTATGAACGAGAAACCTTCTGTCCCTCCGGTGGTAGCCACTGTTTTTACTGTATGGAAAATGGCCGAAGTGGGGAAAAAAAAACTATTGTAAAAATGATTAAAAGGTTCAAAGTAACCTGTGCTGTTGGGGAGCTGCTTTAATCATTGTAACTGGTTTAGCAGTGCTATCTTCTGATGACTCTGCTCAGAAGATAAAGGCACTGGTTAAGTTCAGCGTTTATTTGCATCATATAGCAATAGAGTTGTTAGGGAACACAGCAACACTATTAAGCAGAAATTAACATGATCTTAAACTTACCTTTTTTTCCTCTCTTCAGGCTTATAAGGATGTGGAGGGTGTCAATTTTATCTACTGTAAATGTTTATGTTTCTGTATTTGAAGTCAATGAAACTAATAAGAGACCTCATAGTTGTATAGATAACCCACTGTTCCTCGGAGGAGTGTGTACCTTATTGATGGTTTTTAAGCTTCATCAGTAGCAGCATGGCTTTCTTCAGTCCAGTAATACACAGCGTTGATAGGAAATTATGGTTCCCACTAACATAAATAGAAGCAGACATTATCAGGCACCTTTTCTTTTTCTCACAATAGCTTATTGCTTTACCTTCCTGTCCTAGAAAAGGTTCTGTCAAAGCAGACAGCTTGACAGGCTGCTTTGAGGGAAATTTAGAAATGCAGGTACCATCGGTGCAGTTTGTTTTGACAGCCAGAGACTTGAATGGTGTGCTTGTCAATCACTTTTGAGCAGCAGTAACCTTAATGGAGATGAGTGGGAAGTTACTTGTATGTTTTCTGGTGTTTTGGGGGCTCTTTTTGTCAGCTTTGTATCCAAACTAGCTTAATTTAAAGCAAAATATCTTAGAAATTTATTATGAGATTATTGTATGCTGATAACTAACGTTCCATGAACATTATGATGTATGCAATTTCTGGACTCATACATTCATGTCAGGGTTTAATTTACAGGCATCTTAGGACATATATATTATTACATAAAGTTGTCACGCTGAAGCAGATGAGCAGAAATGAACAGGATTGCTTTTGGGAACTTATGCCATGTTGCCCGTGATTCACCAGCAATCTGTGTGGAAATTGTTATCAATCTTATTGAATGAAGCATTACAGAAGCTGAGGTTCAGTGAGCGTGTATATTAAAATACCAAGTTCTTTTCTTTATATGTGGTTCAGAGGTCTTGGGTGATGCTGATGATGGTCACCTTTTGGTAATGGCAGCAAAGACTGACATCCCATTTTATTTGGGACCTATATCTCCTAACTAACCAGTGCTGTAAAAGCATGTTTTGTCATACTTAGGGAACTGACCTTTCCTGTTATGTAATAATATGAAGGGTAATTACTTTTTTGTATTCAACCCAAGAAATCATATGGTTTACATGCTGGATACCTGGAACAAATGTTTCATCCATTTGTAAGAACTTGTGGAATCGTAGCTTTCAAACAGTATGAGGTGTAAAGCTGAAGAAGGGACGAACTCACCTGCATCTAGGCTCCCAAACATTCTGAGCATCTCAGAATAGGGGGGAGAGGGCCTACAAGAAGGCAGGGGAAGGTCTACTCACAAGGGTTTGTAGTGATAGGACAAGAAGTAATGGTTTTAAGTTAGGAAAAGATAGATTTAGGCTAGATATTAGAAGAAAGTTCTTTAGTATGAGGGTCATAGAGCACTGGAATGGGCTGCCCAGAGAGGTGGTGGAGGCCACATCCCTGGAGTCATTCAAGGTCAGGCTTGATGAGGCTCTGAGTAACCTGACTTAAGTAGATGTCCCTACTTGTGTAGGGAGGTTGGACTAGATGACCTCTGGAGGTCCCTTCCAACCTGAAACATTCTATGATTCTATGAATAGCTGTGCAGCAGCCACTATAGGGTACCTTTTAAACAGATAACCTTTTGTGAAACTTTTGAATTTCTTGCAACACCTGCTCATTGTTTAAAATTATCTTCCCCAGTGGATTCAATCAGTCATTTTGCAGATGAAGCTCTGTGTGGTTTTGTGGTTCTTCTTCCTGCACCCAGTCAATTGGATGGTTGTTTGCTGGAGCTGGCTGTTAGGCCAAAAAAAAAAAACCTGACTCAAAGCTTCATGAGGGAGAAGCCATAGAGGAATTTGTAGTTTGAAGTTAATGCCTGGGGCTGCACTTGGTAATGAATATGAAACTGTTATCATACAGGAATAAAGATATAATACCCTTCTGTTGTGTACAAACACCAGCTGAAATTTCAGTGTGACCTTCAAGATTTTATGTAGGCTATATTACAGTAATGCAGTCTGATGTCTATGGAGTCATGATAACCAAGAAAGAAAACCACAAATATTTACTTACGCTGTATTACTTTCCTTTCTGTACCGAGATATTCCACAGTGCATGCTGAATGAGTTGCTGTTCCCATCGCTTAGTTTGACTACTTGTTTTTCTCTAAAATGGTTTTTCTCTTGATGGTTATCTTTTGCATCGGTTTCATTTTCTTGATTACCAGTACGGTAAAAGTTTTAACTAGTATTAGATTTCAGAGGGCTAACAGATTTCTAATGAGGTGTTGTTTGGGTTTTTTTTGTGGAAATGCGTAATGGGCAAGAAGGTGCAGAAGTCCTATCATCTTATTGTAAATAGATTTTTCTGATATGTAAAGACTTTCTGGTTAGTGTGCTTGAGGAAATGGCTTTCCTGTTACCGTGTGGTAGCAACATGTTGTGTGCTACCAGCTGGAGAAGGAAGGGACTTTTGTGAGACAAATATCAAGATTTCTACATCATTTATTGCAAACGTATGTTGTATCAGTACCAGTTCTGCAATGCTCTGCATTGGAATTTGTAGAGGAGCGTGTTTCTTACGAGAGTGATGGGTGTCCCCCTGTCCCCCCTTTGAGATTTGTTTCTTAATACAGCAAGAAGGAAGAAAGCTACGTGGGGTCTAGGGCAGCTTTGGGCAGGTGGAGATGCCCGCTTATATACATCAGAACATACTGCAGAAATAGTACTACTTTCATTAGTTTGCAGTAAGACTGGAAGAATAACCGCAAGTGAATATTACCATTACATTTGAGAAGGTGGCTCTTGGCTCAGGCTCAAGCTTGAACTTGGAGTGAGTGAGAAACTGTTGCATTATGCAGATGAAAAATGGCATACCATCTAATTAGTAGCATCTCCTGAGCACCAGCCATTGACATTTGGAAAATTTAAAGGCTTTAATTCACATTGAAAAAGGATCTGGATATCCTTTGCAGACTTCTACATGAAAGCTTCTGCTCAAAATGCTGAGATTTTTCCCCTCTCAGAAAAAGTATCTTGGGAAGCATAAGGACCATAATGTAGAAAATCTTTGTCACTTGATTGGGGGCCTTTATGTGTTTTGTACAATATTAGCTACACTGTTATAAAAGAGGAATTATTAGGAACATGGAGAAAAATCTTCATAGAAGAGGTGGTTGGGAGGAGAGAAGAGGATTGTTTTGACAGACAGAAGTATTCAATTTTTCCTGTTTTGCAACATAAGAAATGGGGGATAGGCAGTTCAACTGAGAAGTAGTGCAAGTGTGGCTGAAGGAAGGAACAGATCCTTCATTTGCTTCACATAGATTGTGGCAGAGGTTGGTGTGTAATTTGAGGCGAAGAACACGGTGCGTCAGACAGGTAATACTGTGGTAAGGTGAGTCTTGAGTTCAGCATTTCAAAAGTTGGAGGGTTTATTAACAGTTGCTTTCGTGTTTATCAGCCTCTGTCAGGATATGCTTTGAAGGTTGAGGTATGGTTGTTTTTAAACCTGTTCTAATAAAATTCTGGTTGATCAGCTGAGGGAACAGTAGTGATTGTAGCCTGGTTCCGAAGATCTTCTCAGAACTTCCTCCTGAAATAATTTCTAGCCATTACTTAAGTTCAAATGATGAATAAGTTGGAGTGTTTTTCAATTACAGCTTTTAACTTCATGGCTGTTTTGAAAGGAGTCTTCTACTAGAGTAGCAGGAATCTTGCTTCTTTGTTATGCACTGAAGCTCTTCAGGAACCTGCAGCTAATTATTTTTGATAAATTGTGACAGGCAGTGTTGGTCTGCAACTCCAATTGAAGAGCTATCTTTTGGGCAAAAAAAGAGTGAGGTTCAGGAAAGGTATTACAAAGTGAATGAATTGAAATGCATGCCAAGGGGGATGGTTTTACTTACCTATTTATAAATAAGCCAGCTTCTTTGGAACACTCCCAGTGTTCAGTACCATTTAACTTTCTATGTACTTTGTTTTTAGAGTAAACACTATTCACACTGACTTAGCACTCTTCACTTTTTGTAGCAGTTGTACTTGAAATGAGTAACTCTTCCATGTTTTACTACAGTGACTGTGTAATGTAAACGCCCTTCAAAAGTCAGTGAAATAAAACTCTTACTGTTGACTTGCTTTTCCTCAAAGTCACACTCTTTCTGCTTGTTCCCCCCTTCCTTTTGTTTCAGTTTAGAGTAGAAGTCCTTCAGGTACTATTTGATGTTAGAAACTGTACAAACAAGTGCTAGGACTTCCTTATCCAGTGTTTGTATCTGATGGAATCTGGTACCCACAGTATGGGGAGATTAAATTGTTTTGTGCCCTTGATTTATTTTTTTTTTCTTAATTCTATGCCAAGATGCAAGAAGCAAAGGTGAGACCTTGAAATTAATGGCTGCTAAATTTGAAAGAAATAGTAGAAAGTCAGTTTGAGTAGCTTACGTGGCGTTCTGAAATCATGACGTGCTGTATAAACATTATTTTATGACCACTAATAATTCTGGCAGTTATGCAGACCTAATGACAATTAAATCTCAAGTTTGAGTGTAAGCTGTTTTCTGGGAGGCTCAGTAGAAAATTTTCTCCTGCCTTTACAAGTAAATGTTGTGCCAATGAAATCTTAAAAAAAAAAAAAACAAAAAAACAAAAAACACAAAACCCGCTCATGAGTCCAGTGAAGCAAGTACCTCTGTTCATTGTGTTTCACAATTTAAAATTCCTATTTCATTTTGCAAAAATCAAGCCTGTGTTTTTTGCCACACTGAAGCGCTCAGTCATTTGAGAAGATCCGAAACAGCAAAATGCTGTCCTGCTTCAGGCAGGAGGGGTGGAAGAAAGTGTGGGAATGTATGCATACTCTGAAGGAAGTCTCAGCCTCCACCCTCTAAGTGAAGGATCTTCCCAGTAAAACACAGTGTATTTTCTAGCTTGGTTAAGTGTTCCTTGAGCTCTTCTAGAGTGATTAAGAAGTCTGTTTTATGTGGCATTTGGGCAATTGTTTCCAGACATGTCTGAGGAGCTCAGGTGTTTACGTGTAATGTACCAAATTGACAGAGTATCTAGTTGTAAATATCAGAACCAATTAATTAAATTCAAAAGATCTTGATAAATAGTTTTTTATTGTAATATTGAAATTGTCACTGATCACCTGCATTGTTACTAGTTATTGTGTGGGTGGACTTTAAAATTCAGAAATTTTTTGAAGCTGGAAAATGACTGGCTCTTATGTAGGAGGTCCAGAAGGACAGTAATTCATAGTCTTACTTTGTCAAGAGAATATGGATTTTGTTTCAAAAATATATCAGAACAGGACAAAGTATCACAAATTACTAATTACAAAGAAAATACCACTCCCCTTGTATCTTTCCAGACTTGAAATTACTTTTCTATATGGAGGCTTTAGTTCTTTGCTTGCTAAAATGCTCAGTTTTCTTGTAGTATTTTTTTTCCTATTCTCTTTAATATTTTGGATCTCTGGTCTTAGCTACTTTGCTTGTAAGTGAATTTTTGTGTTTGTTTGTTTAACTTTTGTTCTGCTGGGAGCCAGTATTCAATTCAGCTAGCTAATGCAGGTAACAGAGATGGCATATTGCCGAATAATTTCATTGCTTTGACATTCAGACTTGCAGGATGGGCTGTTTGGATCATGGAGCAACCATGGGACGCTTTGTTCTTGGACTTTACTGGGGACTATCAAAATGTCACTGCTTCCTGTGGAACTGGTGAGAAGTTAGGGAGCATTGTTCATGGCGCACTCCCTCGTGACTATTTTGGCTGTTGCTGTAAATTTGAAAGGAAAAATATAAAAATAAGATGGTCTAAATTGGCTTGATGGAATGGACTGGCTAAGTTAAACCAGAGGCTACAACTTGAGTTGTCCTTCCTGTTTATGAGTCATTCTCCTGTTTAATTGCCTGAAAAAGCCTCCTGTAGAATTAATTAAAGGAGAGGTCTTAGTAGTGCTGCAAAAACCTTCAGTTAAAATGGTGAATTTTAATTTTAGTCTTCCGTGTTTAACCAGGCCTTAAGGATGGAAGCCTGGACACTGTAACTTCTTTGTAGGCAATTCATATGAGTGGAAAGAAAATGTTATTCAGGAAAGTGAGAAATAGTTAAACTTTGGTTGCTTGGAATAGTCCAGACTATTTTAAATGTGGCTGGTTTTTTGCCAGCTGTTGTTGGATTCTGCAGAAAAGGTGTGAGCTGTTAAGGTTGTCTTCAGGACTTGCTAGTGCTTGTGTGCATTGTTAGTCTGTTGTATTTGTGTTCTATATTAAATCATGTTGTGGCTGCTATCTGAAGACATCACTTCTGTAATACCTTTATATGACGTTTATCTAACTGTGTTGTGCTTTTACACAGAGCCTTTCTCGACTTTGTGATGGCTTACTTCATGATTCATTCTGTTCTCTTCTAAATCATCTCTTTGATTTGCCAAGTTTAGGATGCATTTGTGTGGACCTTCAGGGAGACAAATATAATTTTGTTTTGCCTTGATAATTGTGGTTTAGCGCGTAGAAAAGGTGCTCAAAGTAAGGGCTGACTGTTTGGAAACGCTGTAAATCATTCCATCACTTCACTTTTTGTAGGAGTAAGAGGCTGCCTGTTGGTAACAGTAGGTGACTGGAGGCATCAGGAATAACCTTGTTCTGACTTGTGTCAGAACTCGTTGGGAAGCGTAGCTTTGCACTTTTCCCTTCAGTGATGCTGCTTAACATTTTACTGGTGGTTCCAGACGTAGTCACAAAAGTTTTATTGGGGTGCAAGATACTTCTTATTTTTCTTATGAACATAATAATGTGAAAGGCTGTGGACAAAGCTCTCCTGAAGACTACCAGAAAGCAAGAAGGCACAGCCCAGTTGGTAGCTTCCAGGCTAAGGACCTGTGTTGTAATAAGTCGCCTTTGATGGCCTGCTTGGATTTTGAGTAGCATTTCTCTTTCAGCCTCCTGTTTTGAAGGCTGCTGGTAGAGAAGTGCAGATTTCTAGTTAGAGCAAGAGAGATCTGGTACTGGAGGCTTGGCAGCTTTGTGGCTGCAAAGCAAAGTACATTCCATACATTGTACTAAATTTATCCTTTTTTTCTAATTATTACCAGAGGTAAGAAGACTTATCTTCTCACTGAGAGCTGTAATTTTTGCAGAATACGTTCAGGGAGGTGGGGAATTGCTCAACAATGTTTTTGTCTCTCCTTAATGTATAATGTTCTGTCTTATTCCTGTAGCATTTGCAGAAAGGAAGGAATAAAAACAAGATTAAGATGACATAAAAACTGGCAAGTCACTTGCAGGCTTTTTTATTTCAACATTTTTTTCCCCTCACCAGGTGTGTCAGAAATTAAGCTTATTCTACATTAAGCGTCGAAGTCTCTGCACAGTGATTCATAGAAATTAAATATTTCCCCCTTGTTTTCTAAGGGTGAGTGTTTACGTGGCTTGAGCAAGCAGAGAGCTCTGTAGTTGGTTTTTCTGGTCACTCCTTTCTCAGTGGGACTTCAGTCAAATCTTTCTAGAAAATAGCACACAAGGACTGGGTGGGGATGTCTCTGGGTGTGTTTCTGAGGAGGAATTATATGATCACAGCCGTTTTTATGTGGGTTTTCAGCTTCGCTAGACCAGTTTAGAACAACTTGAACTCTGTCAAGCTGAAGCTTGGGCATGATGTAGATGATTTCAGGATGTACCAGGAAGAAAGGTGTCCACAGAAATACTTGGTATCAGTAAGGCCAATTATACTTTGGTATTTGCAGATGTCGTGGTGTGGCTATCACATGAGACACTGCACGGTGAGAATAGGGTGTGGTATCAGCATTACTCACTAGGTATTAAAACTATCTCAGGCATATTTTCTCTTACAAAAAAAAATGTGAAGGGGGAAAAAAATTCCCCTGTGTCTCCCTGTGAAAAATATATGAATTCACCTGATAAATATGTTAGTTGTTCTTTCCTCCCAGCCCCTTCTCCACGGCTGGGGGAAAAAGAAAGTCTTAGACCGTTTCATCTGCCATTTCATGTGACAGTAATGGGGAACCTTCAGGAAAGGGAGGTGAGTGACAGCAATCCTTTCCTTCAACCACATCTGATAAGTCCTGAAATTACCTTAATGAATTAGTGTAGCTCTTGAGAAGTGGAAACAGAAGCAGTCATGGGGATGTGACAAGCTGGTGTGTGAGCTGTCATTACCGAATGAAAATTGACTGTAAGCCTGTGAAAATCCAGTGACTGCATTTGCTAATAAATGCATTTAAATACTTTTTTTTCCTGTTAGGTTTTGTGTATTACAGGTAGTAATTCCTAGTGCAGTTACAAGGATTCCGTAGTGCTGTCACAGGTGGCTTTGACTTAACAGATTTTTGCAAATTTTCTTTTTGGAATTTTGTCATTTGGTTTTACTTTGATGTCATTGCTCTTATTCTCAAGAAAAGTGAGTGGCTAAACACAGGAGTGTGTAAAAGGATGTGACTGCATGGGTGATAAGCTGGTTTCAATGCCTCGTTTTCCTGTTCTATGACTTACTGTGTATCTAGATACCTGCTGTTTTATCAGGGGCTTACACAAAACAAGACAGAGGGAATTTAAATGATCAAGTTATGTGAGTATTGCCCATACAAAGCTTACTTGTCACCATGGCTTGGTCTGCAGCAGTAGAGGTCTGATTGGTAGCTAAGTACATCTGTTCTATTTCAAGACTCTAAAAAAAGGAAATTTTCAAAACAGAAGTAGTTTTCTATGCAGTCTATGCATGCAGTAACTGTAAAACATTGATCAGATTTACTCTGAAGGTACCGAAATGGCTGATATTGCAGTTGGGTCATGTGAAGGCTCAAATGTGTGTAGTCTGAGCCGTCTGTGATGGTGTGTGGCTGTTAAAAACTCCTGGTGAGCTGTGAACACTTCAAGAAGGAGATTTTTGATGTAAGTTAAAACACCTGAATGAAGTAAAAGGATGCTTGGTTGTGCAGCTACTCTTGTTTTCTGAGTATCTTCCAGTCTTTAGTTTTCCCTGAGTGAGGTCTAGTCTTCTCTCAATAAAAGGTTTAATAACATACACTTATCCTTTACTTTAAAAAAGGTAGACCAGTTCAGCATGCTGTGGAGAATGATATACTTCTTACTAATAAGAAAATGCATTATTATATATAATCTTACTATTCTAGTAATAGTCAGGGAGATTGTGTCCTGCTTATTTATTACATTATTCTAGTTGCTGATACTGGTATAATGTAGATGTAATACATTTTCAATACATCTTTTAAGGCTTTGCATTAATAGAGAATGAGAAAATGGTTCTTCATGGACTGCTTCACTTAGAACAAGTTTCATGCAAAGTAAGCAGAGAACTTTTATCAAAAAGACAAAATTATGTGACTGGAGTAGAACTGTTTTTGCAAGGCTGGAGCGGCAGAACTCATCAAGTTGGCAGTGGATTTTTAATAGGTAACTTCCTGGCATTATTATATTTTGCTCTCTCACTTGGATGAATTTCATGTTATGTAACTAAACTTTTCTAACTAGGGTTGTGATTCAAAACCTCTTTTAAGAAGATATAAAATACTCTTTTTTTTTTTCCCCATTTGAATTCAGGCTCCTGCCAAAAATAAATACACATCTTATCTATTACTGATTGCAGGATCAATGGGATGTTGGAGATTTGGGTTTTTTCTCTTACACATGACTGTTTTGCATGGTTTGCTATATTTAAAAAAAAGTATTTAAAAAAAAGCAGCAGCTTTCATTTTTGCGGTTAAGCTCTGAGATGTTTGTTATTGGTTAAGAGGAGGTGTTTAATGGAAACCCTGAGACTCAAGCCTTTTGTTTCCACTCGATGAAACCGCGAGTACTGTTTTTAATGATCTTGTGAAGCTGTAGAGAAAAGATGCTATTTTTATAAATCTGGAAGGTAAGTGAGACTAACAGCAAAGCAGCAAAATATTTAAGGTTTGGGTTAGGGTTTTTTTGTTATAATTGAAGGTTACATGAAAAGTCTCATTCAAAAGAAGTACCTTGCCCCAGGCTATTTCTGGCCTCTGGAACTGCTCTTTTTAAGCAGTGCTACAAACTGAATCACCGAGTGCCAGTAGCATTTAGAGCAAATGAGGTTCAATTACATTCTGAGTCAGAAGTACCTGAATTAACCTGCTTTTCAGCAACAGTTGGGTGACCTCTCCTACTGATATTTCAAGACTTTAAGCACTGTGTGAATGGTAATTTAACACTGCTTAAAAGTGATGAGCAAGTTTGTCCGTGCTGAATAGTTTGGAATTTTACAACAGAACTATGCTCAGAGGTGTGGAGAAAGTCTTAAATAGTATGTTGACTAGCTAATTGTTTGGTTGTTTTTGTGTTATGGGTTGTTTTTTCTTTTAAATAAAACTGTTACAACAGAGCTGAAACTCTCCAGGCTTGGTGCCATTTCTGCAACAAGCTGCCTTTTAACCTTGGATGACTCCAGAGCTGTAGTGTAGACTAGGTTACATTATTAAAGCACAATTGCAGCCTATGTCATGGAAACCAGCAGAGTAGTCATCTGTGAAACTTACGTTATTTATCTTAATATTCTTGTGATTATTACCAGTGAAACTATTACAGGGCTCAACAAGGAGGATATCTGGCTTAGTTAGGTCCCTGTAAGCTATTTTTATATCGGCTATTGTAGTATTTACGTGATTACTTCTGTGTTTGCAACTCTTGGTTCTAGGAGCAGTAGGAAAACATGGAGTTAGGGAATGCTACAGCATTCTTTCATCTTCTTCAGATAGCACTTTACTCAGTGCTGTAACCTTGATGAGCTGAAGGGATGGTTTTGACTGCGTTTGCATCATGTGCACTGTCAAGAAACCTGGTTAAATCTAGATGTGAAGCATTGTTTTGAAACGGATCATTTTCAGGTGGATTTACTATAAAGGAAGAATTCCACAGGTGGTTATCACTTGAGTTTCTTACTCTGTTTCAACTACTCTCATCATTCTAAAGTGTCTAGTAATCCTCATTGTTAGCATTGCTTAATAGCATTTAAGTGTGTAGTTAAAATTTAGCCAATACTTAGAGATGGTTCTGATTAATTAAAACGTTCTTAAAAATCTGTGTTGCCCTGGTTGTGCCCCAATGAGCTGCTCATTAAACTACCCCTAAAAACTCGATAAATCTCCACTGGAGCTAAAAGGGGCTGTCTTGAAGTTTCCCTCTTCTGTGCTTTGCCTACTTTTTCTCTTATGTTTCTGGCACCTTTTAAGAGCTCTGGGGTAGCTTCTGGAGCCTGTTAGAAGCTAAAGTGGGAAGGAAAGGGATTTAGTTTTGGCAGGCTTATGTCCCTGGTGTAGCTGACATGTCAGATCTAAAGCTGGCACAAGAGTACTTTCTGAGAAGCAGTTTTGCCTTGCCCCACTGTAAGCCATGCATGAAACTGCATCAGAAATGCCAAACAGGTAAAGCTTCCTTACCTGTCTTGATTGATGATAGAAAGAAAACATAAGTCTGGATGTTTCAGTTCTCGCAAGGATATGGTGGCTAACCCATGTTAGCTTGAGGTAGGCAATGCAGGTTATTATTATCTGCTGTCTTAGTGGAGATGAGATTCTGTTGCTGTGGTGTTAATCTCGTCTGGAGTGTCATGCTTGTAGGTAGTTGCTGTGATTTGGTCTTTATTTACAGCTTGGTTGTTTTCACTGTTCTTCTAAGAATTCTCTTTTTAGTTCTAGACAGGATGAGTGCAGCTAGACTTGTGATCTGGGAGAGAAATGGGGGAAAACTGATTATCTTCTGTTAGCAGCTCCCCAGTCTGCACACCTCCACATTTTGGAAGTGGTTGTTACGATGGCAGTGTTGTGGTAAGAACAACAGTGTTTTGACTACTGTTTCTTCAAATGCGCATTTTTTTGCTCAAGTTGAAGGTGCCGTATGGTTTCTTCCTCATGTAGAAAAGATACATGGTTGCCTGAAGAGATGCCTGAAGTAGAGGAGCTGAATTCTTGAAGCTGATTGAGTTTAATAATTCTGACTCAAAATGTTTGAGAGACAAGTGTGACAGGGTAGAGAATTATTATAAGGCTTGGGATGAAAAAATGGTGTTATTGTGAACGCCTGTGATGATGAAATGTATGTGCCAGCAAACTACGTTCTCCACCACCTTTTGAAAGAACGTCACAGTAGTCTAGAGATTGTTTTGTATACAACATATAATAAGAGATCCCTTCTTGTGATTGTAATATGTTTAAAATGAGCTCATGAATTAAAAACCAAGCAGACAAGCAACTATATCAGTACTTTTGTTTGAAAATTCATTAGCTATTTTCACTGCTCTTGGATGACTTTATGCTTTTATTAGAAGACCTTTTTGATGTTTAAGTGCAGTCTTCCAAAAAAAATAGCTTTGAAGGTAAACAGAATAACTGATGCTTTAGTAGAGGGTACTGTTATGTAAACAGTTATTAACATGAAGCTGTTTGACATCTATTTTTAAAATGGGGGCAACATCTACTAAGTAACAAGAAAAACTACTTCCAAATCAAAGAAATTAAAGGAGGAACACTAAAAGGAACTTCTGAGACCAAGTTCTCAAATGGACACTTAAAACACTTGTTTTCTGAATACCTGTGAAATTCTATGTAAAATGGGATTTTACATTTATATCAATAAGTAAATTTACATATATCAATATGTAAATTTTACATTTACATCAATAACTCACTGAAATAGAAGCCTCTTCTTGCCTGTGATTGGCAATAGCAGCTGTGTTCACTGCCCTTACAGTGTATTTCAACATTTCCTTACTATTGCACCTGGAATTTTGGAACCAAGAGCTCTGAGGATTTTTTGTTTGCTTGTTTGTTTTTAAATCTATGAGACAGCTTGAAGACAAACAGAAACATCTGCAACCTGCTCTTGGTGTACCTGCTTTAACAGGGGGTTGGACTAGATGATCTCCAGAGGTCCCTTCCAACCCCTACCATGCTGGTATTTTCAGGAGAGTGAGTAGTGTGATACTAACTGTTGAATAAAAGGGGAAGGAGGTAGGGAGGAACTTCAGGCTACTACTTGATTCTAGCTGGGTGAGTCTATCAACAAATATATTCAGTAATGTTTTCACAGTACACTGCAAATAAAGTACATTCACAAAGCACCCAAAAACATTAAGCTTTGGCAATTCCTAGATTTATTTTTTTTTAATTATTTCCAGAGAGAGTGTTTCTTTTACAGAAGTTTGCTGGTGGGGATGGGGAGGGATTACTAAAGGTTGTATTGTAGGTGGGAGGCCAGGAAGCTTTTTTGGACAGCTTTATACCAGTGTCTCCAGCCAGACTTTAATTCTCCCCTTCTCCATCTCATTGTTTCACATTGCAGTGATAGTGTTATTATAACTGTAGTGTCACTGACATCAAAGCAGAATTATAGCTGCTGAACCGACTTGGGTGGGAAGCTCTCACTGGAGAGTGGGTGGTAAGCAACACTTTCTAATTTTTTGTTAGCTTTTTTACTGCTTTGTCTTTCATTGAATTTTGCTGGGTCTTAACTAAATGATTCATTTCTACTTATCTCAGTCTAAGAAATGATAAAGCCCTTGCAATGGCAACAAGATCTTCCCTCCTGTTTTCCTAAATTACTTTTCATCTACCAAATGCCTATAGTAGTATTCTGCTAACTGTAGATTATTTCTGCATAAAAAAGAATTATACTGGCCTTAGAGATTTTAGAGTAGTGACTTCTCGAGTTGACACCAAGAGGTGATGTGTGACTGTACCCTTGAATCTGAAGGCTTTTACAAGCTTGTTCTGTTTATCTTCACTGTGGCTCCTTTTATGGGTGATCTGATGACAAGCAAAACCCACCACCACTACCAACAACAAAAGAACTCCTTTTCTGTAGTATAGGCTCTTGTATAAACTTTGAAAAACTGTCATAGGAGAGGTTAGACCTCATAGACACAAAATCTTCAACCTGTTTTTTCTGGTATGGATAAGGAAATCTCGTAACTGCCCCAATTACTCAGAAAAGGCATCAAACTCAGTAATGTCAGAATATAATTCTTCAGGGATGCCTGAATTGCTTGATCATTGGCTGTAGTTTTCAAATTTGTAGTTGTTGCCATTCTTTTTGTTGTTCTAGTGTTCACCTGTTCAAAGCTGTATCTGCTTCTGGGAGAAGCTTGAGAGCAAAATTGATAGTTCTTGAGTATCTGACCAATTGAAGCAGCCTGTGTTCTGAAAATTGTTGTGGGTATTTTATGTGCTTTCTGCCTTTCTTCTGTTAATCTATTTGGTTCTTCGTAATTGATTTTGTTTTTTTAATCCTGGTTTAATCATTGTGTTAGTGTTACAGTCACAGTAATTTGCATTGACAAATGCAAGAACTCTTAATTTGCAATGATGGGAACATGTTCTGGACATGTTTGTCTGCTATTAACTTGAGTCCTTACAATTGGTAGAAAAGTTTTCCTAGGTAATAGATCATGAAACCATTTACTATTAAGAGTTGGTCACTTCCACTTTCTTCTAAATAAGCTGTAAGGGATGTATAATATCAAGCAGGAAATTATGAAGTTAGTCATGTATATCTTCCCTGAAAATGTTACTGTTTGAGCCACATGCAGGTTGTGTGTGTTGGGGGGGGAGCGATGTTGAGCAGGGAGGTTTAAGCTTCCTCTGCACACATATTGTCTTCTAATTTTTGTGACCCTAATAGTGCAAGACTAGTGATTGAATGTTGAGTGAGAATAAGAGGTCAAAAAACTGATGTATTAGGTTTCATTCCATTTTTTTTTTTTCCTTTGAAACATTGGATACATGGCTTTATTCCACAGCTTTCAGTTCCTAGTAAGACATCAGCTCTTACCTCACAGAACATTGTGAAGCTTTAAATAATTTTAAATTGCTTTTAGATCCTCTGTTGGGGAGGTACTGTAACAGAATTGGGATGTTGGTGGTGTGGTTTTGTTTGTTTCCCTTGTGTTGTTACAAGCTGGGAAGCTTCAAGTGAGGGAGAACATCTTGTCCTTAACTGGCCACTTTTCCATAAGGTACTTTACAGACTACCAAAAAAGAGACTTTCATGAAAAGTAGATAAACTTCTTCATTTTCCACAGTGAAAATAAATTACTGAGAATAAAAGAAGGTAAATCTTCAATCTGATCTAACTGAGCTTCAGTGAGTTTGGGACAGAATTTTGATGGTGTTAATTATTTTATACGTTTCTTTTTGCTTTTAAAAAAGACTTATTTTATGGCCACTGAAGTCCATTGGTGTTTATGTAGCTTTGAAAGAAGGGTGGGAACATGTGTTACACACAAACTTCCAGTGTTTGCTGTTGGGTGGGAATTTCTTTTGTTACAGAGCTCTGTCTTCTGTGCAAGTGTTCAGCAGTGTTGGGGAGTGCACTTGAGAGCAGGCATGCGTGGAGGAGGAATGAGGAAGTGAAGCACTTTGCTGTCGGTTGGTGGTGTACAACGAAGTTTCAGAGAGCAAACAGGAGGGGAAAAAATACCCCTCAGCCTATCGGAAATACTATTCTGGGTTTATTGTATGTGTTGTTCATGGAGCTCCCAGGGTGGAGGTAAGAAGCTTTTCTTCTACCAACTCTTCTTTGATCAGCCATGAGCTTTCTCTCTCTTTTTCAGAGGTTTTGCTGTGGAACTGGGTATGGAAAACAACAGCCAGCACAGTTTATGCTTTTCTGTGAACCGTGAAGTTGGCCGTGTGGGATGTTTGTGTGTGTGGCTTCAGCATTCCTTTTGAGAGCAAAGTGTTGAGTCTCTATAAACAACTCATTACTTTTGGCCAGTCAGGGTTTCCCATGGGTTGGCAGATCAGTTGCTCCCTGAAATGAAATTCAGGACTTTTAAATTAGCTCCTGCACTTCTTATGAAAGAGGAGAAAGATACTTAAGTGTTCTCACAAATGCTGTTTTCTACTCCAGTGTGCTCTGTGTAATAAACTTATTTACTTAAATAGGTCCTGTGAAGCACTGATGGAAATGGGTGGTGTCTGTTTGGCACTGGGCAAGCGTGGAGGGGTCCAGCTGTTAGGATTGCATTGTGGATATCTGGTAATCCTTCTTAGTTAGGAACTGTTTCACTGTTACACGTTGATTTCATTTAGGTTGTTGATTTCTTTTTAACTGTGAGTGTGGGAGAGGTTTTGAAGTACTTAATGTATCACAGACCCAGTCCCGTGGGAGGGAGAGCTGCATCTCTGGCTAGGTTACTTTTTCTCAGGTGTGAGTATGTTACTACAAAGGAGTAAGTCTTTAAAAGAACTAATAAAATGGCATTTTCTTTATTAGATTAAGCTACAGCTTAGCCAAGAGCTGTGTTTGCGTGAGCAGATCATTTGGCAAGCCTGAGTTTGTTTTGGCAGTGAGGAGCTGCTCTGGTGTTAAGCTTCGTACCAAATAGGTTTAGTTATATGTTGGTCACTGTTAACTGCTACAGGAAGTTGTGCTCATTTGATTTCTGAGTAAGACTCATCAAAAATGAAACAATGTCAGGACTAAAATAAAAGCAGACGGTAAAACTGACCATTATTCAACATTTTGAATTTGAAATGTCAGGAAGGTGGTTGTGTTGCTTGGGTAAGAAAAGCTTAGTTCAATGCTGTAGAGAGACATAAAAACACAGGAGCAGGTAATGCTCTGAAGAGCTGTATATACCGAAATGGCAGAGACTGAGCAGAGGGTGCCCGTAGGTGTGCTGAGTCATCTGCTTTAAACTGTAACATGATTTGCTGGGGACTGCTGCTGGCAAAGATCAGGGCTAGCTTGTGCATGACGGAGTGGCACGTGATATGTGCTAGTACACGTTGGGTCCAAGTAACGTGTTTGTGAGACAAGTCAGTATATACTTGGTAGCTGTACCGAAGGATTCAGAGAGTGCGGGTGACTTGAAGGGAGTTGAACTTTAACTGAGAGCAGAAGAGTTTTCGTCTGTTACCATGTGCGAAAGTTGATGCCGGTGGATGTCGGTACAAAGCGTTCTGCATTTTCAAAACATCTTATTCTTGAAGGTTGAATCTGCAAAGCTTTTCTGGCTATGTGTGGAAGGCTCTGGCCATCACGGACATAACGCAGCTTGGACAGTTACCCCTGGAGTACTTGGAGAGTTACCCCTCTGAGTTCTAGGCCAGCAGAGTAAGGAATGCGATAAAGGGTTGAGCAGTTGTCCCAGTGGTTTACAGAATGATCCCGTCTTTTCTCTGAAGCACTGGCAGGATCCCAGAGGAGACAGGTCACTGATCTGATTACAGCCTGACATTTCCAGTCTGGGTTGAAGGATGGAATTTCAGGGATTTTTTTTTTTGGGAGGTGGGGGAGAGCTGAGGAGAGGAGAAATTTTTTCAGGTTCTTCTAGCTGTGGATAACAACTTTTGCAGGGCTAAGTAGGAGGAGGAGACTTGCATACAGGTATTTTATATTTTCAAATTCAAAATGACATAAATCCATAGTCTCAGTGTAGTATTCAAGGTCTGTGTCTAGGGGCATTCTTAATTACAGCTTCTTGTACTCAAGCTTTTGTACTGTGGATGTCTTTTCAGGGTCTTGTTTTTTGGTGTATCTTTATTTTCCTCAATCATGCACAAAGAAGTAAGTGTGTATATGTATATATTTGAAGTCTTGGAAGTAGTGTGAAATAGTGAATTGAGAGGGTGGGTTAAAAATGTCATAATTTTATGGGGGAGAGATTTTATTTAAATGGGTATGTCTTTTATAAATATTTGTGTTCTTTGCATTTTGTTCACCTGTGGCATGATGCTGGAGAGAAACATTTAAAGAGAAAAAACTGTACTATGAAAGTGTGAATATACTTTTCCTACCTTTTCTGTACAAGGAAATGTTATCTTTCTGTAGTCATGATGGTTCCAGTAGCTGCCTGTGATAATGAAACTTGTTTCCCTCATTTTATTGCTGCTTTTAATCTCTCCTGTTTAAAGTAGCTCTTCAAAGTTAAATAATATTTGGTTTCCAGTTATTTCCAAGGTCACAGCAAGCCACAAACTTTGTGGAAAAGTGCATATATTTCCCAGCTTTGCTTCTTACACATATACCCCATCTGGAAGCTTTGTGCATGGGAGAGATTAATGTTGTATCTCAGCACTTGACTCTGCTTCCTTGTCTGAAGATTGAAGATCCAGCAGGAAAACAGGACTATATATGTGGAAAGCTGTGGTAGCCGTACTTGGTTTGGAGCCAGCATGCAGCCTGTGAACTGTCAGTCCCTGTAATGCCATTCCCCTCTTACACAGGGCCAGAGGAATTCCACAGTTCTGTGCTGACCTGTTTGGGATATTTTATTAGTGGAGCAGGGTTTGTTACTCAAACAGCTATTCTTTTTTCCTGAGGGGAAAAGGTTGGCTGGGTCAAGCCAGTTAGCCATCTGTTACAGCAGTTAGACTGTGCTGAAACAGATTATTTCCTGAGGTTTCTCCCAGCCATGTTTTCTATCGTCAGTGCCTTCCTGGGATATCTTTGCACCAGTATGTGTCCATGGGCACTGAGGAGTGTGGTGAAATGAGGGGTAGGAGAGAAGCCTATCATGGGTAAGGGGGAACTGTCACCCTCTGGTGAAATGTGCCTCTAGAGATTGGATATTTCCCATCCACACGTGATGTGCCCGTCTGTTCTGGCAGGTCAGTGCTAGGCTTGGGCTCCTTAGGGCCCTTCTGAGAGTAGTGCTTGTGGGTAAGCTTTGTTTCCGTTGTTCTCCAGCCTTCTGACACCTGCCCTGATAAGAGATCAGGGATGCTACTAATTACTCCCACCTTCTTCAGACTCCCCAGACTTCTCTGACAGCTGTTGAGGTGGTAAATAAATACAGCCTGTTTCATTATGCCAGTTGTCTGGAGTGTCCAGAGGTACAGGCAGGAACAACATGTCTCTGTCATTAGTTTTTTAATTAGTTAACTCATGTTAAAGTTGTGTTCAAGTCCTTTTTTTCAGTTCAGAGCCTGGGATGGTGGAGTCTCCATGTCCACATCTACTTTCTACTCTTGATGGTATAGCTTCATGTTAGCTTCTGGTTTTAGATTTCCTCAGTAAGAACCTGCTCTTTTCCTTAATGCGTGGTTAATAATCAATATTTCGAATAAACAGCTCCAATTGTTTCCGAATTTCAGATGAGTCTGGTTAATTATTGGTAAATGTTTTAATACCCATGTGGTAGAAAGGAAGCAATATGATTCAGTTCTTGAATTTTGTCCCTTGAATGGTATTTCATAGGACAGCAAGGCACACACTCAATTTATCAAGCTGTGTACTGCTCTTCACAGAAGTAAGAGTTTCAAGGTAATTTCTATTACAGATTTGGTTTACAAAGAATGATTCTAGCTGGAATACTTGATACTGAGGTTTACTTAAAAAAAATATGTGAGAGGCAGGGAGTAGGGGAGGGCTTGGAGTTAAATTGCCTGGATGTTTCAGCCATTAGCTCAATCAAGTCCCTTACAAGTGTAGTTATTTTCATTAGGGCTATGGTGATATAGATTAGTAATGGGAAAGTTTAGACTTACCTGCTGACAAGATGAAAAAAAGTATTGATTTCCTATTAAAGAGGTAGTCTGCAGGGACATACACACACACACTGAACAACCTTGGCAGATGTTCTAGATGTTTTTCTAGCTGTGCGATGGCGGTGTTAGGGTTAACCACCTGCAGTGCCTCTTCCTCAGTACCATGCTGTCTGGGCAGTACTGATTGCTTATTGATTCCTTGTTGGCTGGTAAACAATGGCTGTGTGGCATTGTGCCTTGTCTTTAGAAGATAGAAGTAATTTTTTTCATTAGCTTTAGAACTAAACTTTCATGTTGCATTGACGAAACATGGCTAAAAGCTTGACTAGTAACTCTTTGTTTGCCTTGGCAAAATGATGTTAACTGTGAACAATGTTGCATTAAATTCTGGAACAAAAGCCTGAGGCTTTTCAGAGTCTCTGTTTTAGCATTAAATTTTTGTTGCTGTTTGAAAATGCTTTGATTCTGCATTGCACAAGTCCTAACTTGAAGTTTCTCTTTTTGCCTTCAAAATTGAGATATGAATTTTGAGGTTATTAACATCAGATTTGATAGCAGGTTGCTGTTTTGCGTAGATAAGAACATTCTATCTGAACAGATATTAGCAAGCAAGTGCACACTCCTTGATATGAAACCCAAGTCAGTGTGTGGGAAACAAACACACATCTGTGCAGTTGGGGAGGGTTTTTTGTTATTGTTTTGCTGCCTGATTTGAAAAAATCTGTTTGGTGATAAATCTGTGACCTGCACTGGGTTTTTTTGTTAACTTCATTGTGATAGAAAGTAAACCAGATGTCAAGAAATGCATAATTACCAATTTTCTTTCATCTGTCTACTCACTTATATTTCCCCTTGCATGCAGAGTTCCATTTTCATTTATTTATTTTGTCCCAAAGGGATGTCTTGTCTTCCATTCCCATATAATTAGTAACATTTGATCCTCTTAGCATTTTGACTGAAAAGTGCTGAGTAATAAAGACTTCCCAGGTTCTCCTCTAATGTAGTGTTTCAGTGTAATTTCTCAATGTGTTAAGGATGTTACTTTCTTTGTCAATATAATGTCTAGCTAGACAATGAATCATATAAATCAGGGTTAGAAAAGGGTGCTTGAGAAACAATTGTCACTTGTCCAGTCCAGAATGACTTCTAGAAATTTCCTTCCTGCTTTGGAAGGATGGAGCTGCTTGGTGGGCAGACTAGGGGCAGGTGATCGATGTGATGGGTGAGATTCCCATGGTAACTGACATGTGACTGGATCACTCCCTGTGGTACTGTGCAGCTCTGTATGGATCAGCTCGTGTGAAGGTGCCGTGGTGGCAGTGTGTCGTGTGCCCTAGCGCTGTGCATGAGTTGTATTGCATGCAGACAGCGCTGGCTGTACCCTGAGCCGTTCATCCGTTTCTTCTTGAGGCTATGGCAGCTCCTGTGCTTCCATGGAATCATTCCAGAGCCCGCTGAACTCTGAAGAGAGCTTGCTTGTAATAGAGATTTTTGAATGAAGCCTTGTCTAAGCAAAATAGTTTTCAAGTACAGTACTCATTACAATGAGTACTATAAAAAATTGTTTCAGTGAAATAAGCATAACAGCCTTTCAAAAACTGTCTTTTTAAAAAAAAGTTGAAATCTAATTGATGTAGTTGGCTCATTCATATAGAAAAAAAAGAACATGAAAACTAGAAAAATAATTAGTCTTATAACTTCTATGACATAGATAACTAGATTTTTATTTTTAAGCTGTATAACAGCAGAAATGTTTTAAAGTGGCTTTTCCAGTGCCAGAGACTAGCTAGAACTAAAGCAAGTCTTGACTCTGTCCTGGATTTGATGTCAGAACTGCACTCCTAGTTCAGCTGCAGCTCTACAAGTGACATTGACCTAGCCCAAAGGATTTGACATACCTGTTCCAGTGGAGAATACTAACTTTCTGTTTCTGTTTCCTTTCAGGTTATGTTTCACACTATGTGCTGACTGTCTGTACTTAACAGAAGATACTTAAAAACAAACGGACTTTTTTTCAAAGGTTTTGATTCCAGTGGAATCTGTACTTTAGATTTGTCTTGTCAATTAACTCCTGAAGCAATGCCTGTACAAGCTCCACAATGGACGGATTTTCTCTCCTGCCCGATTTGCACACAGACTTTCGACGAAACAATCCGGAAGCCCATCAGCTTGGGTTGCGGCCACACTGTCTGCAAGATGTGCCTCAACAAGCTCCACCGTAAGGCATGCCCTTTTGACCAGACCACTATCAACACAGACATTGAACTCCTTCCTGTGAACTCAGCCTTGCTGCAACTAGTGGGTGCTCAGGTATCACTGCTTTTTTCTGTTGTTTTTGTCCTTTGTTTTAGGAGGACAAGTCATGAATAAAGACTATGACTCTGTGTAGAATAGACATCTATCTTTTTGTAGACTAGCTTTGAGAAATACAGGTTTTTTGACGTGCTGTTGTAGAGGTGCCTGGAACAACAATTCAAACTTTGGTTCTACAGGTTGCTGCCTGTGATTGTTACAACTAATTTAGTGTACCCATGGGCTGTCACCAGAACAGGTTGGTTCTGTTCCCTTCCTTCTTCCCTAAGTTGTATCTAGCCACGCTCTGTCAAAAGGATGAACTTGATCAGTGAGCTTATGAGACAGGAAGCCATTCTTCTGTGATAGGTTACTTGCTTTACCATATTTTCACCCTATGGATTTGTAGGGTGAAAGCAGGAAGGGAGAGTAAGGAAAGTGAGGCAACCCCTCTGGTAGCAGCCTTTGTACTGCCTTGTGTTTAATTTGAAACTGTGCTCTGGAAATGTAACTTCCTGAGCTGACATTTTAATGTAAATCCACATAGATGAATGGGGAGAGCCTTCCCAAGGACCCCCTTTATCCTGGAATGGTGAGGTGGGCTGAACCGATGATTTGATGGGGATGAGTACTCCAGTGGCACTGGTGCTGATGGCAGCCCAAGGAAAGGGGCAGGGATGTGTAGAAAGCACAATCACCCTGTTCAGTTGCAGCACAGGCTTAAATTGGCGTAACCTTATCCTGGTTAGATCACCGATTGTTTCCTTTGTCCCATACCTCCCCAGGCTGGGCAGGACTGGGGGCTTGGGGAGAGGAGGGATAATCATGTCTAAGTTATGGGTGAGAAAGGAAAATGTAGAGGGGTTTTTTTGTTTGTTTATTTCTGCTGCTTTGTCTGTGCTCAGCAGAGTTGGAGGCAGCAGAAAATTCAGTGAGATCTATAGTTCAGGGAAAAGGGAAGAGCTCTATTGTGGAGGGACTTTAAAAAGTGTAGAGGAAAGGAAGGCGCTCTTATGATGCGTTTTATTAGGTACTGGGACCCTGAGATACAGATGTGCCACTTTTTTCATTTGGTTTATCAAGTAATATGGCTAATTTTTTGTTGTTCTTTTTGCAGTGTATGGCATAGAAGTTATTTGAGTTTTAAAATTGAGTTGTGTTTCTGGCTGTGCTATGTGACTCATCCTGCTCTGCAGGAGAGGGCCATGAGATGGAATGTGCTTCCATTTCTGTGATACGTGTATGCTAGCATCTTTGAAGAGCTTCCAAGCAGTGTGAGATGTGGGTGATGCTGTAAATAAATACTGTCATTCTTCCTTCCTTCCTCTCTGGAGGTTCTAGAATAGTTCCAAATGCCCACATGTATGATAAAATTTTTATTTTTTTTTTTCCTCCTGCTTTTTTGGGGGTTTGTGTGCATTTGTTAAGCTTTGTGAGAAGCTTACGCCATAGCTTTAACTTGATCTCTGCCTGAATTAAAATTCCCATTAAAACAAGATCCTCTGGAATGAGATGGAAAATCACCCTGCCTCTGTTACAGCTAATTGAGAATTTTATTCTAGTTTTACTAGTTAGCCAGCTGGAGTTTCCTCATCCATATGAGCATGAGGTATGGAGAAGGAAGAGTGGCTTTATGATAACACTGTGTTTGTCTTGAAAGCACTCTGACCTAGCACCTACCTCAGTCTAGGTGCTGACTTTGAACTAAAGACATAATTTTTGTGGCTTCCTTTTATATCTTAAATTTTTGTGACCTCGTTTCATGGTGACCTTAAGGCTGCAAATGCCACCAAAAGAGACAGTATTCACTTGCCTCATTCCTGCCTGTGTGCTGCTCTCTGTATTCCAATACCTAAACAATAATTGGTGATCTTAGCAGGATTTTTATTACTGACAAACTTTCCTGTTATGAGGAATTTGCACCTGGTCCGTTCCAGCTCCTAATTTCAATGAGCATGTGAATGAAATCAGTGTTCAGCATAACTCACCCTCCTTTCTCCTCCCTTTCCCTTCCTGGCACCTGTTGTAGTGTTTACCAGACTACAGAGTTCTAGAAAGTAAGTGCACTACTTTGCTGTGAAGGATGGGGAAACAGCTGCTCTTTTCCACTGGTCTCTCTAAGGCCTTTTTCTTTGTTTATCTTTTTACAGAAAAATGCTTTGTTAAGGACCAAAAATAAAGTTCCTTACAGAAGTGACAGTAATTCTGTCCTGTTAAGATGGGCTCTCTTTTTGGTACATATCAACAAAATGGAACTGCAAGCAGCAAGCCAGCTTACAAAGCATGAGTAGTATCATCGACTTTAGTGAAACAAAGCCCATTTTCGTGTTCCACTTCTTGGTTTAGTTTCAGGAAGGTGTGTGTGTCATTAACATCCCCTAATCGCCAGCAAACACCTGTACACCTTCACCTGAGTCCATGGAGACATGTAATACTTCATTTTTAAATGATAAATTCCAAAAAACAGGTTTTATTTTAGAAGTAAATACAGTACAACACAATTAGCTTTTATCTAGTTGGGGTAAGAACAGATTGTTCTTCTCCCTTTGGGGAGACTTCTGAGGAGTTCACATGTCTGTAAGTGTTCAGCACTTTTTTGCTGGAGGCAGAGGAGGAGACCGGGCAGCTTGAAGAAGCAAATCTGTTCTGCTGTGACTGGCAGCAGTGATAAGATTCCAGGGCCAGTCATGTTGGTTGGCTTTTGCGCAGGCACAAGGGGTGAAATAAGCAGGACTGTACTTCAGGCTAAAATGCACTAAATTTGTTATGCGGACACCTGGGAAAGCAGTAACCTATTTCTTTGGCATTTTCTCACAGTGTAGGTTTTGTCTCTTTAATGGTGACTTGATTTCTTGAATTACAGGCTGTTTCTTGTTTTTTCCCTCTTCTCACCCCTTTCCTAAAATGAAACCCGTTGCCTAGGTTATAGTCGGCCTTGGTGTGAAAATAAACTGTTGCAGAGACTCCAATTCCTGCTCTCCCACTACAGCATGAACTGTGGTTACAGGGTCTGTTCTGGAAGGCAGCCCACCTGTAGTGAAGTGCAGCCACACAAGATGATGGTGGTGGGGAGAAGGGGTTATAAGGGGAAGGTGGAAATTATTATTACTGGGAGAGCTGGAAATAGCTGAGTGCCTAAGCAGGAGCTAAGCGTATTGTGAGGGGAGGGAGGCACAGTGGCCTTGAACACAGATCAAAAAGGCATTCACGGGATACCTTCCTTTTGGGTCAATAAATCCCTTAAGCCAGTTGCTGTGGGAATGAGGTTTTTAATTTTAACAATTCAAGCGTCCATATATATTACTCACTATATGCAACTATTTTAAACATTCACCAGGTCAGTGTTTTGAAGGTGCATAATCACAGATCTGTCATCTAAGCTCTTCCCTCCTGTTTTTTTAGTACATGAAACAGCAGCGTGCACGTTCCAAACAGGTGACGTTAAGTGGCAAAAATTCCTGTGGTGCTTTAATTTTTCATAGCTTCCTTCTGGACATGATAAATACCATTCTAGGCATTAGGCAATGGAGTCATATATGTGACGAGAGAACCTGCGGAGTGATCTTAACTCCCAACCCTTTTGAAAGGGGAAGATAATTGCAGAGGTATTAGTGGCATGTTTGTTTGGTTTGGTTTTTATTGTAACTTTTGATGAAATGAGGTCCCACAAAAGAGTTATCTGTGAAGTTGTCTTTGCAGACTCTTGCAGAACTGAATACAGTAGGCTTTGAGTTTTGTTTGGTGTTCTTTTTTGGCAGGAAAGAAATAATCCATTCACAGGGGAGAAAAAATATTGGGGGAAACAGTGTTCAAATCAGACAAAAAGGGGGTTGGTTGGTTTAACATGTTCTCATTCTGGGCAATTAGATGTCTAATGGTGATTAGTGACAACTCAAGCTTGACATCCTTCATCAAATTACACTTAACTCACCAGTCCAAAATCGCTGCCTGGTATGAGGTGATGCTTTAACATTCTTTGTCGTCCTCTTCCTCATGGCATCATAACCTGCCTCTTCCCACAGCCACCAGTAGTCATGCTGGTGGGTGGCTTTCCACTGCCGGCATACTTGCAGTCATTGCTAAGGCAGATGCACGCAAAATCATCGCAAATCTCAAGTAATTAAACATCTGAGATTATTTTTCCTGTCTTGTTCTAGTCCCCCTTGGAAAGTGTTTATTATATTGTGTAAATACATTTGCAGTGCAAACTGTGATAAGGGTGTGGTGTCTGAGAGAGTGGAATATTGAATGAGGATAAAAATAACAAACTCACTCTGCAGGACATCTATTTTGAGGCTCTCAAGAGGCATGTAAACAGAACTGACCATTGGGTCCTGCATGCTATTGAAAGGATATTTTGCGAAGGGGAAGTGAAAGTGCTTTGGGGTTGAATTATTTCTCAGTTGTCCCTTAACAATACCATGGCAGAGCCAAAATTAAAATTCAGATCTCCTCTGACTCTTATGAATTGTGTCTTTACTATTTTTCTCTTGGTAGATGCTGTTCTTAAAATCATTCTAATCCTAAAATATTAAAAGTCTGGGAAGTGCATGTAATAGAACTAGCAAAAGGGCAAATTAAGTTTTACTGTGAGATGCATCACAGGAGTGAAGATGAAGTGTGTGTGGGGAGAAATACATAGAATCATAGAATGGATTGGGTTGGAAGGGACCTTCAAGATCATCTAGTTCCAACCCCCTGCCATGGGCAGGGACACCTCCCACTAGACCAGGTTGCTCAAAAGCCCCATCCAACCTGGTCTTGAACAAATCTTGAACAATCCACCACTTCCCTGGGCAACCTCTGCCAGTGTCTCACTACCCTCATAGTGAATAACTCCTTCCTAATTTCCAATCTAAATCTCCTCTTTTCCAGTTTGAACATGTTACCCTTCATCCTATCACTAGAAGCCCTCGTAAAAAGTCCCTCCCCAGCTTTCTTGTAGTCCCCCTTCAGGTATTGGAAGGCTGCAAGAAGGTCTTCCCCAGAGCCTTCTCTTCTGTAGGCTGAACAACCCCAACTCTCTCAGGCTCAACCCTCTGAGAGGGGTTCCAGCCCTTGATCATCTTTATGGCCCTCTGGATGCACTCCAACATTCTGTTCGCCTGAAACCAGAAAACAAGCATCTTGTTTTATTGTTTAGTGCTACACTTGCTCTCCCTTAAGGTCATAGTTAAACTCTCATCTTTTGGGCTCCTTTTGCAAACAATACAATTGTGCAAGTGTTGTCCTGATTCAGCCATCATATTTTATGCTGCCATCAGTTTCCTGATCACACAGGCCAACACTGAACTCAGAAACATCCCCTCAGAAGTCTTCTTTCAGACAGTCCTGCCATAAATTCCTGTGGGCCCAGCTCCTCCACTGCCCGCTGTGGTGCCAGCATCGCCTGCTGGACACAACAGACAGAGATGGCTCCTCAGTGGCCCCTCACATGGAAGGACACCACCCAGAGAGCTCAGCAAGATGCAGCCAGCCCCAACAGAAGCAGTGCACAGACAAATCAGCTCCTGGTTGACATAGCCCCAGCCTCTACCACCACCTCAGCCATGACCACTTGGGAGGGGGCAGAGCCACAAAGACAGAGGTGGGCCAGGTTCTGCCTCTGGAACATGAAGCCAGTGGGGGAAACAAAACATACTGTTAGGCTGCAGTTTATCCATAGGTCAATTTTAATTCGGGGCCCATGCCTCAAGCCCCAGCACTTCAGCAAGGCTTTTAGGTGTTTATGCTGAAGCTTCCTGTGTGAAGAGAAGAAATGGGAATGACATGCAGATGTGCAGTGTTGAATAGCTTGGTTAACTAAGAGAAGTCTTCTATGCCAGCTTTTTCCTGGGGGAGGGGGAAGCTTTCTGTTAGTTGCCTAGACAGTCCTTGTGTCTCGTTGGTGTAGTTGTGCTGTGTATGGCATTCCAAACCACTGCTCTGAATGTGTGCTAAACCTACCTTAATTCAAGATTGAAATCTGGTGCTGAACACAGCTTCCTGTCCCACGACTGTTCCAAGCACTCTTTGTCTGCTGGGTGTTGTGATGCTGCAGTTGTAGTTTGGGTTGCTGCTGGTGCCAGGTTGAATGCTTATGGGGTAAATAGGAATTTGCACAAAACACACTGCGGCAGTAAACAAGGCAGAGGCTCTGTAGTCTCTGTGCAAATGGATGAGATGCATGTTGTTTGATCAATAAGCCAGTTCTGCTTGTATAACTTCCCAGGCATCAGCAGACGGCTAAAATGACAGCGGCTTTGAAGAGAAGGTGGAGTACTCTATTAACTTGAAAACAAATATTGGAGGTGTCAATATTCATTTCCCAAATCCCAAGAAACCAGTCCAGCTGAGGCTGTCACTGTTGCAACAGTTATGGCTGATCACTGTAAGATAAAGTTGCAAAATCTCCTTTTGCTGAAAGCTGTCTTTCTTACAGACAGAAAAGCCCCAAACCCCATCAAAACTAAACACCGTGGACAAACAGTACTCCATCCCCTAAATTAAAACCAAGCCACCACCCCCACCTCCCCCCCAAACGTCTGAAGCTAACTGCAGTCTGAAAAGCATCCAGGCTAACCTTGCTGTCTTGGTGTGAAAAAACTCATTAAGTTTGTTTTTTCTCATTACTAGGAGTGAAAGGGGTGGTGTCTGATCCAGACTATCTTGATGATGTTCGTTTTGGAGTGGTATCAACTCTCCTAATTGCAGCTGATGTGTTACACTCAGACTTTCTTTGTCACTGCCTGTAAAAGCAAGAGTTATGCAGCTACTAACTTTTTATTTTGCAGTGAGTGTCAGATGAGCAACCTAACATGCATTGTTGTCTGAACCTGTACAAGTGTGAGCATATGATTGAGACAGATTACTTTATGTTAAAATAGTTGGGAAAGCTCCTGTCCACACTGGTGGCAGCAGCTGTGTGTGTATATATATATATT
>VZZY01017387.1:2200-30623 GCA_013400335.1 Eurystomus gularis
GCTGGTGAAAGGACTGGAGAGCATGCCCTATGAAGAGCGGCTGAGGGAACTGGGTTTGTTTAGTCTAGAGGAGACCTCATTGCCCTCTACAACTACCTAAAAGGAGGTTGTAACGAGGCTGGTGTTGGTCTCTTCTCTCAAATTAGTAATGATAGGACGAGGGGAAATGGCCTCAAGTTGCATCAGGGGAGGTTTAGATGAGATATTAGGAAGAAATTCTTCACTGAGAGGGTAGTTAGGCACTGGAATAGACTGCCCAGAGAGGTGGTGGAGTCATCATCCCTGGAGGTGTTTAAAGAACGAATAGATGCAGTGCTTGAGGATATGGTGTAGTGGTTAGAGAGATGCTAGGAGAAAGGTTGGACTTGATGACCGTGGAGCTCCTTTCCAACCATAACGATTCTGTGATTCTGTCAGAAGCCATTCGCTGGTGGGATTGTGCAGCTAGCATCCCCTCTGAAAGAAGCCCTGGCCCAGGAGTGATCAGCCTGGGCCATTAAGTTGAACAGCCTTCAGGTGGTTCCTGAAGGTTGCTCTAACCCGGGGGTCCTCAAACTACAGCCCACGGGCTGGATACAGCATTCTTTTTCCTGTTTTTTTGTGCACTACTACAAATAAAATATGTGCAGTGTGCATAGGAATTTGTTCATTTTTTTCCAAATGATAGTCCAGCCCCTGACAGTGTCTGAGGGACAGTGAACCGGCCCCCTGTTTAAAAAGTTTGAGGACCCCTGCTCTAACCCAACCCAGGGCTCCAGGGCACTGATTTTGCTTCAGTCTAACCACTCCTGTTGCTTAGATCATAGAAATAGAGAATGGTTTGGGTGGGAAGGGACCTTTCAAGGTTATCTAGTCCAACCAGGGACTGCAGGGACATCTGCAACTAGAGCAGGTTGCTCAGAGCCCCGGCCAACCTCACCTGCAATGGTTCTAGGGATGGGGCAGTGACCACCTCTCTGGGCAGCCTGGGACAGGCTCTCACCACCCTCAATGTAAGAAATTTCTTTAATTCCCAGATGGATTTAATGTTTTCCTTCCACAGAAGTTATGAAAATGTTCTTCTGCACAAGCAGTGACCAAGCGTGGCTTGTTTCCCCTCCTGACACTACGGACAGACCCTTGTCCAGAGGGGCTCCAAGTTACCCTAAGCCCTTGGTCCATGAAGAGAAACGCTGCTGGAACATCTTGTGGTTTCGAAAGAACCAGACCCAGTACAAGACAAGAGTGTTCAACCTATTCAACAGAACTGCCTCTGAAGGTGTTAATGAAGTTCAACCAGGGCAAGTGGAGGGTCCTGCCCCCTGCACCAGTACAGGTGAAGGGTGACCTGCTGGGAAGCAGCTCTGCAGAGAAAGACCTGGGAGTGCTGGGGAACAAGTTCACCATGAGCCAGCAATGGTCCCACATGGCCAAGAAGGCCACTGGTGTCCTGGGTTGCATAAAGAGTGTAGCCAGCAGATCAAGGAAGGTTCTCCTCCCCATCTACTCTGCCCCACTGAGGCCACCTCAGGAGTACTGGGGCCAGTGCTGGGCTCTCCCAGGTCAAGAGAGACAAGGAATCACTGCAGAGAGTGCAGCAGAAGCTGCAGAGATGCTGAGAGAACTGGAGCATCTCTGTGCCCAGCAAAGGCTGAGAGCCCTGGGGCTGCTGACCTGCACAAGAGAAGCTCAGAGGGGATCTGATCAATGCTGACCAAGAGCTAAAGGGCCCATGGGGGGCAAGAGGATGGGGCCAGACTCTTGTCAGTGGTGCCCAGGGACAGGACAAGGGGCAACGGGCACCAAGTGGAACCCAGGAGGTTCCATGTGAGCAGGAGGAGAAACTTGTTTGGTGTGAGGGTGTTGGAGCCCGGCCCAGGCTGCGCAGAGAGGTTGTGGAGTCTCCTTCTCTGGAGAGATTCCAAAGGTGTCTGGACCCAGGTCTGGGTGACCTGCTGGAGCAGGGGGTTGGACAAGATCATCTCCAGACATCCCTTCCAACACCACCATGCTGGGACTCTGTGTGATTCTATGATTCATGCTTTGGCTTCAGCAATGCAGAAATAACACCTTCCTCCTCCGCCTCTCTGTGCTGTGACTCATCATGAAGATGGGCCACATGCCAAGCAGCACCTTGGCACATAGTCACAGATTGGTCTGGGCTGGAAGGGACCTTTCAAGGTCGTCTAGTCCTAAAGTCCATGTAGTTCCACACAAGCCATGGCTCAGTGACCTGCAGTCCCCGATTACTGAAGGGTGAAACAAAGCACAGCACCAAAAACCTCTCAGAGAGTCCAATCCTGCTACCAAAAGCCCTCTAAATACATTTTTAAAAGCTGTTTAAGTATTAAATTAACATTGGATCTAAAGGGGTTGCCAACCACGCAGGGAGAATGCTGCCCTCCCTACACTCAGAACCTTCACAAAGCCTTAGAAGCCATCACATCCAACCCCGACCTGTCAGCCTCACCTCTGTGCCTGGGAAGATCATGGAACAGATTCTCCTCAAAGATCTACTAAGGCACATGGAGGACAGGGAGGTGATCCAAGACAGTCAGCATGGCTTTACTAGGGGCAAGTCCTGCCTGACCAACCTAGTGGCCTTCTACAATGCAGTGACTGCATCAGTCGACACGGGGAGACCTATGGATGTCATCTAGCTGGACTTCTCCAAGGTCTCTGACATGGTCCCCCACAACATTCTTATCTCTAAGTTGGAGAATTACAGGTTCAATGAGTGGACTGTTCAGTGGATAAAGAACTGGCTGGATGGTCACATCCAGAAAGTGACGGTCAATGGCTCAATGTCCAGATGGAAAAAGGTGACAAGTGGTGTCCCTCAGGGGTCTGTACTGAGACCAGTGTTGTTTAATATCTTCATTAATGATATTGACAGTGGCATTGAGGGCACCCTCAGCAAGTTTGCAGATGACACCAAGCTGGGGGGTGCAGCTGATGTGCCTGAGGGACGGGATGCCATCCAGAGGGACCTGGATAGGCTGGAGAGGTGGGCCCAGATGAACCTCATGAGGTTCAACAAGGCCAAGTGTAGGGTCCTGCACCTGGGCCAGGGCAACCAGCATTATCAGTATAGGCTGGGAGAAGACATACTGGAAAGCAGCCCTGTGGAAAGGGACTTGGGAGTGCTGGTGGATGAAAAGCTGGACATGAGCCACCAATGTACAATTGTGGCCCACGAGGTCAAGCTTGATGGGGCTCTGAGCAATCAGACCTAGTTAGAGATGTCCCTGCTTATTGTAGGGGGGTTGGACTAGATGCCCTTTGGAGGTCCCTTCCAACCCAATCCATTCTATGGTTCAAATACACTTAAAAATCCAGCGTAACCACCCAGAAAGTAATTTTCAATAAAAACAGAGAACAGTTTTTGAATATAGAGCATTTTCTTGCATGCTAAAGGATGGCCAAGACAAAGGAATGCACAATCCTCTCAAGGTTGGCACAGCACAGTTTTATAATCACACAGCATATATTCCATATTCACAAAAACCAGGTTTTCTTTCAGAAGTGGAGCAAAAACAAACCTACATCTAGACCTGAAATTAAAGAAACAAAGGTTTAGAGCCTTCCCAACCCCTAGTATGAGACATCAAGTATCTTCATGAAGAAGAACGTGTCAACACTTGTCAAGAGGTCAGAAGAGCTACTCAGTTTGTAGAACGTTTCACTCTTTGGTTTCCAGGCTACTTGTTTCTCCACCAACCCCTCCCTCGGAACCAGCTTTTCTATGAATTCCCACTTTATGAACTCCCAGTTTACGAAATCATTGTCCTTCTACCTGCGCTGGAGATGCTGGTTTGCCATTCAGGGTCATTTGCTGAGGTGGAAGAAGCCCCGGGGGTGCCACAGGTGTTGTTTTTAACTTCTTGGTGTCCACCTTTAAAGGATGCTCTTCCTCTTCCTCATCAGAATCTTGCAAGCCATACTTTGAGAAGTGGGCAACCTGTGGGATGAGAAGGACAAAGATGTCATAACTTATAGAATCAGAAAATGGTTTGGGTTGGAAAGGACCTTCCAAGGTCATCTAGTTCTTGGGAGACTTGGGAGAGAGATTTCAGGCATTCATTTCTGAAAGATCTGAACACTTTGCTGGCACAATTGTCCACCTGCCACAGAAGCTGTGGCACCTGGCACCACTTCAGCTTGTGTGTAGACCAAGAACAGCTGCCACATGCAGGGCTCAAACCAAAGATGCTTGTATCAGGTTGGGGAGAACAGTTGGGCACTACAGCTGAAGGACCTGGGGAAGTTTAGAATCATTCCTCCAGCCCTGCCAGGGCACCACTAACCCATGGCCCTCAGCACCACATCTCCACAGCTTGGAAACCCCTCCAGGGATGGGGACTCCACCACTGCCCTGCCCAGCCCTTCACAACCCTCCCAAGGAAGAAATTGTTCCTCATGGCCAACCTCAACCTCCCCTGGCACAACTTGAGACCATTTCCTCTTGTCCTGTCACTTGTTCCTTGGGAGAAGAGCCCGACCCCACCTGGCTCCAAGCTCCTTGCAGGGAGTTGTGGAGAGCCAGAAGGTCTCCCCTGAGCCCCCTTTGCTCCAGGCTCATCACCCCCAGGTCCCTCAGCCACTCCTCACCAGAATCCCGCTCTAGACCCATCCCCAGCTTTGTTGCCCTTCTCTGGCCACGCTCAAGCCCCTCAAGGTCTTTCTTGGAGTGAGGAGAGTTTACAGAAGTTTAGCAAAGTTTGAATTCTGAGTTCTCAGGAAATTCAAACTTCAGACTACTCTGATATTCCTGGAAGTCCCTTTACCACCAGAACAAACTCGTTACCTTGAAGACCCAGGATCCGGTCTCAGGCCGGTATTCCATGAATCGGGCTCCTTGCTTTCGAGACACGGACTCAAGTCTACCTTCATAATTCATCTCTGCCAGTCGTTCGGGGCTTTTTATCAGGCAACGGGACGTTTTATCTGTAGGCCAGACCCCATCCAAGGTGACTTCTGCTCGTCTGGAAAGACAGACTAAAGCGTAAGAGACTACAAGGGTTTGAGCGAAAGTTGTGGAGTCCAAACATAAGAGCTGAGAGTTGGACCTAGGGGCTCCAACCAGCTTTTAAACCCAATTCTAAACCCCAGCCCCACCAGCCACTGTCCCCACGCAGGACATTTCCAAATTACCTATTTAAGCCTTCGCCAACAGGTGGTTTTCTTTCATCATCAGGGTACACGATGACTTCTTTCCGACGGATGTGCACGATGTCGTCCAGATTTAAGTTTGTTAGATTGACTTCTCCTTCGAAGTAGATTGATCCATAACCTGCAAACCAAACCATCACAATATGTCCATGAAAACACTTGGAGAATCTCTGCTCATGGCCTACTCCTCCTTTCCCCACCTCACTCCAAGCTTCTGGCCACCTCTGTGGCCAACAAAAACATCAAGTGTACCCTCAGCTTTAGGGAATATTTAGAAGTGTTTTAAAAAGCACTTTTAATTTACTATTTTTCCTTGTGCCATCAAACTGAAACATTCCAGGCCTCTTATGAGGGTTGTTCCCAACACAAGGGCCCTGTTTAAACTCCTGCTGAGGGCACGGAACTCATTAAAAAAAAAAAAACCACTGGTTCAACCAGAAGCCCCTCAAGAAGCTGTGCTGACCTTTGCGGCCAATGGTGAAGTCTGTCACGATACATTCGTTTCTGTCATTGGTGAACTTCGCAAGCTCCTCCATGGAGGGGATGGTGTAATAGCCGGCTCTCGTCAGAACAATCCCTGCAACAGAGAACTTGTTGAGAACTTGGCTGATGGAACCTTCCCAACTTGGGCTTTTCAAGGGTTTTCCTTCTTTTGAAAGCCTGGACAAAGGAAGGTCCCAAAGGAACCAAAAATCAGTGCAAGAAAAGCAAATGGAGAAATCAAAATGCCTTCATTCCACAAATTCCAGCAAATTTGATTTCTAGGCCAGGTTCCTCCAGGCCAGCAACCTGGCATCAGAGATCCCTCAGATGTGGAGGGAGAAAGGAAAACACAAAGACATTCAGCAAAGCTCAACAGAAACTCTCCCAACTTTAAGAATCTGGGGGCTCAGGCACCTGCTGATCAAGATGCAGCATCTTCTACATGTAATGGCCTCCAGCTCATTGTCAGCTCTTAAGTTCTCTAATGCTCTTTTGACTTCACAAAAGCTTTTTCCCTTATCAAACATCTTAGGATGGTTCTTTTGAACACATTGCCTGCTGGTTTTGTTAGATCATAGAATTGTTTAGCTTGGGAAAGACCTTTAAGCTCATTGAGCTTGTTAACCCAGCACTGCCAGGGCACCACTAAACCATGGCCCTCAGCACCACATCTCCACAGCTTGGAAACCCCTCCAGGGATGGGGACTCCACCACTGCCCCGCCCAGCCTGAGACAGCCCTTCCCAGCAAGAAATTCTTCCTTATGTCCAACTTCAACCCCCCTGGTGCAGCCTGAGGCCATTTCCTCTTGTTCTGTCGCTTGTTCCTTGGGAGCAAAGCCTGACCTCACTGAGCTCCAACCTCCTTTCAGGGAGTTGTGGAGAGCCAGAAGGTCTCCCCTCAGCCTCCTTCTCTCCAGGCTGAACCCCCTCGAGGTCCCTCAGCTGCTACTCACCACACTCCTGCTCTAGACCCTTCCCCAGCTTTGTTGCCCTTCTCTGGACACGCTCCAGCCCCTCAAGGTCCTTCTCGGAGTGAGGGGCCCAAACCTGACCCCAGGATTCAAGGAGCAGCCTCCCCAGTGCCAAGCATTACCTCCAAGATTAACACATCTCTTCCTTTTCACCTTCTCCAGATCACTCATGACCTTTAAACCCTCAAACACACATCCCCACCTCTCTGTCAGCTACAAAGTCTTCCTCAAGGGCAAGGTTCTCAAGACCACTCCTCATTTTCACACTTCACCATTTTCAGTTTTACTAAGCCCTGAGAACAGAATTGAGCATACTGGAAGCAGACACATGATGCATCTAGAGAGACACAACCACATTCTATGGTCCACGCCTCTCCCGGCAAACCCCACAATGTAGTTTGTGTGTTGGAAAGTACCAAGCATTGCACTCCTAACTCAAAAATCTTGTTTCTGAACAGTAGTCAACTCGGTCTTCTACTGGAGAAGTAGAGACTGAGTCACCCTCTTCCCTCTCACTGCCTCAACCTGCTACAGAATCATGGAATGGTTTGGTTGAAAGGGATCTTTAAAGCTCATCTGGTCCAGCCCTCCTGCAGGGAGCAGGGACATCTGCAACTAGAGCAGGTTGCTCAGAGCCCCGGCCAACCTCACCTGCAATGCTTCCAGGGATGGGGCAGCGACCACCTCTCTGGGCAACCTGTGCCAGGCTCTCACCACCCTCAGCAGCAACAATTTCTTCCTTCCCTCTGGCCTAAATCTCCCTCTTTTAGTTTCAAACCATCCCCCCTTGTCCTGTCACAACAGGCCCTGCTCAAAACACTGTTCCCATCTTTCTGAGAGGTCCTGCTACATCCTGGCCACCAGAAGGTCTCCCTGGAGCCTTCTCTTCTCCAGGCTTAACAAGCACAACTCTCCCAGCCTGGCCTCCCAGCAGAGGGCTTCCAGCCCTCCCATCATTGCTGGGGTCTCCTCTGGCCCCGCTCCACCAGGCCCATGTCTCTGCTGTGCTGAGGGCTCCAGAGCTGGCCCCAGCACTGCAGGGGGGTCTCCCCAGAGCGGAGCAGAGGGGTGGAGTTCCCTCACTTGACCTCCTGCCCACTCTGCTGCTCTAGATGAGACTGAAAAGCAAGAGGCGGGAAAGGAAGAGAACTTCAACGAAGCACCTTCAGGAGTTACCCACCTCCTCCTCTCCCCCCCCCACCAAGTCTAACCTGCAGGATGCAGATGATGAACAGCTCCTTCCGGCTCCTCTTCCCGCTCATCCTGAAGGGAATCATCAGGGAACGAGGCATCTTCACTGCTGCCTTCCAGACCATTTCGCAAGGCCGCTCGCATATTGAGAGCCACGATGGTATCATCCACGCTGTTCTGCTGTTTGTGGACACTGTTCTCCGGGGTCTGCGGGATGGGCTTGGCAATGGGATTAGTGTAGAACCGAGTCACCTCATGATGATCTTCCTCCTCCTCCCGCTCACCAGCTTGTCGGTGGTTTTCATCGGGAGGTACTGACAAAAAGAACCTGGAGAAACGAAGGAGAAAGCTGGATTATTTAGTTTTAAGGGACGTTTATCAACATTAAAGCTTTGGTGTCTTTACATATAAAAACCAGATGGGACGAGCACACAGAATCATAGAATTGTCAGGGTTGGAAGGGACCTCAAAGATCACCTAGGTCCAACCCCCCTGCCATGGGCAGGGACACCTCCCACTACATCAGGTTGCTCAGAGCCCCATCCAGCCTGGCCTTAAAAACCTCCAGGGATGGGGCTTCCACCACCTCTCTGGGCAGCCTGTGCCAGGGTCTCACCACCCTCATGGGGAAGAACTTCTTCCTAACGTCTCATCTGAATCTACCCACGTCTAGTTTTGATCCATTCCCCCTAGTCCTACCACTGCCCAACATCCTAAAAAGTCCCTCCCCAGCTTTCTTGTAGGCCCCTTCAGATACTGGAGGGGCACGATAAGGTCTCGTCTCCTCAGAGCCTTCTCTTCTCCAGACTGAATAACCCCAACTCTCTCAGTCTGTCTTCACAGGAGAGGTGCTCCAGCCCTCTGATCATCCTTGTGGCCCTTCTTTGGCCACGTTCCAGCACGGCCATATCTGTCTTGTAATAGGGGCTCTAGAACTGGGCGCAGGAGCTCCAGGTGGGGTCTCACAAGAGTAGAGTAGAGGGGGAGAATCCCCTCCTTCGACCTGCTGGCCACGCTTCTCTTGCTGCAGTCCAGGATACAATTAGCTTTCTGGGCTGCAAGTGTCCACTGATGGCTCATGTGGAACTTCATCCCAAGTCCTTTTCTTCACGGCTGCTCTCAAGCCAGTCACTGCCCAGCCTATACACATGGAGATGTGGTACTGAGGGACATGGTTTAGTGGTTGACTTGGCAGTGCTGAATTAATAGTTGGACTTGATCTTAAAGGTCTCTTCCAAACAGAACAATTCTATGATCTGTAGAGTCAGCAGAATGAAGGAAGCCAATGTCCAGTGGCGCTCAACAACAGGACAAAGGGCAACAGGCACCAACTGGAACCCAGGAGGTTCCATGTGAGCAGGAGGAGAAACTTGTTTGGTGTGAGGGTGTCGGAGCCTGGCCCAGGCTGCCCAGAGAGGTTATGGAGTCTCCTTCTCTGGAGACTCCAAAGGCACCTGGACACGATCCTGGGTCCCCTGCTCTGAGTGACCTGCTGGAGCAGGAGGTTGGACAAGATGATCTCCAGAGAGGGGTCCCTTCCAACCCCCACCATACTGGGATTATTCCCCTTAACCCTGCCCTTGTTAAACCACCTCTGCTGATCTCCATTGGATCTGGGGCTCCCATTACAAGACAGATTGTGATGAGATCAGGAGAGGGGTACCACGATGATCTGGGGACTACAGCATGTGCCCTGTGAGGAGAACTTGAGAAGCAGGGTTGCTCAGCCTGGAGAAAAGACCTGTAGGAGAAAGTAAGAGCCGCCTTCCAAGAGCCAGGACAAATTTCAGGCTCTCCACAGTTGTGTGGCAGAAGCACAAGAAGCAACAGCCAAATTAAAACAGTGAAATCAACGGGACAGTGAAGGACTGGAAGAGGGACGTAGAGAGGCTGCAGAATCTGTCTCCAGGTGTTTGAGCCAGAAGATCTCCCCTGAGCCTCCTTCTCTCCAGGCTCAACATCCCCACGTCCTTCAGCTGCTCCTCACCACACTCCTGCTCTAGACCCTTCCCCAGCTTTGCTGCCCTTCTCCGGCCACACTCCAGCCCCTCAAGGTCCTTTTTGGAGTGAGGAGCCCAAAACTGACCCCAGGTTTCAAGGTTGGGCCTCCCTAGTGCCCAGTCCAGGGGGATGATCCCTGTCCTGGTCCTGCTGGCCACACCAGTGCTGGTACAAACCAGGATGCTCCGTCTTCCTCAAGGAATGACCTAGTTTCTTGCTACAGGAAATGAAGAGTGACGTATCCAGAGAAGTCATTCCTCCTTGGACACCTCATTTTGGATGGAATGAATCCATAGGTGACCACACAAGAAGAATATACAGCTTGTTTAAGAGGAAATGAATCTCAAAACAGGTCAGCTCACTTCAATGAACAGCTAAGAGGACATCCCTGAAAGCGGCCACCTGTTCTAGTGATAATTTAGGGACAGACGTAACCAGTTCACATTCCTCGTAAGCATCAACACCCACACGATGATTCAACGTACCGGTCTCCGTTCTCTGGATACTCCGATGGAGAAGCCAGGTCTTCACTCTCACGGTTGGCAGGTGAGAAAAGATTGCTGCTGTTGAGGTTCTTCAACACCAATTTTTTGATGCTCTTCCTAAAGAAAGCACCAAAGAAATTTGGATATACCCACCACACAAATATTTCATGCTTAATTCCAGGAACTAGCTGTAGAAGACCACGGAGTGGTCACACAGGACACACGGAGTAGGGACCTAGAGCCCTGCAGTAGCTGAGATACTACAAACTCTTTTTGGAATCCCGTTCAAGGCCTTGGCTTATGAAATGCACAAGTCATTGAGAGCTTCAAACTCCTTATCTGTACTACAAAACTGAGCTTTCCAGCAGCACAGAACCCTGCAGAGAAGGTCTGGCCCAGAGATGCAGGTGGTTCTTCACTACAGGGTCACTTCAGGTACAAATCAATGGCCGCTGCCTGCAATCTGAAAAGCACTGAACTTCTCTGCGAGTCACACTCAAAGAAGTCCAAGTGTCCCTTTGCTCTGATCTTTTGTTCCTCTGGGGCTTCTCAATAAAACATGGAGGAACTCCATGTTCTGCTCTCTCCCTGGAGAGAGAACAGATAGTTCAGGCCAAATCAAAGACAAACTAAGTTCACCAAAGCTACAAAAGCTGTTTTAAAAGCCCATGTTGAGAAGTGCTTCTAGTGACTGGTGCATCTTTCTACAAAGGTTTGGGTTGTTGGTTTTAAGTAAAGCCCCAAGCCTTCCAACCCCCTTTCCAATGTGATTGCCACTGGGGCTCCTGAAGACCAAACCTAAAAGCATCAGTAGGGTAGGTCCACAGCACCATTAATGGTTTCTCACAGAAACATCTGAGTATCTGAAGTAGAACCGGTGTGAAGGTATGAAAACAGCACAAGTCTGCCTTCCTCCTGGGACCGTGAGCAAACCCAACACTTCTTCAGAACAAGGACGTATCACGCTGTATGACCTTTCCTTGTAATAATCCTAATTAACTTCAGAGAAGCTTCACTCCAACCATGGGATGGCCTCATTTTACAGCTTAATTGGCTGTCTAAACTAAGCATTTCCATCTCCTCCAGAAAACATTTCTAGTCAAATTTCACCCCAAATCTCTTATTGCTGCTCATTTTTGAACCCAGTCACCAAACACTCCTGGAATTGAGGACGTTCTACAGAAGTTTCCTTCATGTGATCAGAAGATTCTTGCACCACCTCCTCCCTCCAACATAAATCAAAGAAAAAAAACTAACTTTGGCATGAACGCGCCATTGGAGAGGGACGGCTCATCATCATCAAGCCCATCGAAGAGATGGGACTTCGCAGAGCCAGCTGACTGCAAAGCTTTCGGTCGCACTCTGGTTGCGGGGCGCGGGGTCAGTTTGTAGTGGGTGGGTGTGGTTAAGGCCTTCTGAGCTGCTGGGTTGGTTGGTTTCAGCCTCTGAAACGAAAAGATGAAGACCTGATGTCAAATCACTTACTGTAGGGGTTTGGGGATGGTGAGAGGATTAGAGACACAAAGCTGCTGACAACCAGCAATGGAAACAATGCCCAGGAGCAAACATCTCCAGTCGCTCAGGGATGGGCCACTGAGAAACTACAAGCATAGAATCATTGAAGGCCAGCCCCTGACAACCCTTGCTGTGAATAAATGGTTCCTCTTGTCCAACCTAAACCTGCCTGGAACAGATGAAGGTCTTTGCTCTAACCCTTTGGATGGGATCAGATTGTGTCCCAGGTGTAGCTCCTGGAGGGTACCAGGGTGAGTGAAGGTCTTGGCAACATCACAGCATGGTGGAGGTTGGAAGGGACCTCTGAAAATCATCTCATCCAACCCCCCCTGCTCCAGCAGGGTCACCCTGAGCAGGGTGCCCAGGATCACGTCCAGATGGGTTTGGAGTCCCTCCAGAGAAGGCGATTCCATAACCTCTCTGAATATCCACTGGGTACTTTGGTGAAGACAAAAGTAATTACAAATCTTAGGCACAAAATGAGTTTGATGGTCACATGCACTTACCTCTTCTTTCTTCTTTGGGTCCGACATGGGGTTTCTGAAGAGCGGGGAATCCCCAAAGGGTGAGCAGGTCAAGCTGTTGAGATGCTGCTGGAGGATGGCTTGTTGAGCAGCTGAAGCGTTTGGGTCTGTCAGGGCTAGAAAAACAACGTTTTTTAGCACCTAAAGAGTTTTAAAGTTTTACTAATAGAACCAAAGTAGGTAGAAAAGACATTGCTCCAACCAGAGGATCTTCACAGAATCATGGAATGGTTTGGGTGGGAAGGGACCTTTCAAGGTCATCTAGTCCAACCCCCCCGCAGTGATCAGGGACATCCGTAACTAGGTGTTCAGATCGAACCTCCTGGGTTCCACTTGGTGCCCATTGCCCCTTGGCCTGTCACTGGGCACCACTGACAAGAGTCTGGCCCCATCCTCTTGCCCCCCATGGGCCCCTCAGCTCTTGATCAGCATTGATCAGATCCCTTCTGAGGCTTCTCTTGTGCAGCTCAGCAGCCCCAGGGCTCTCAGCCTTTCCTGGGCACAGAGATGCTCCAGGCCACCCAGCATCTTCACAGACTCTGCTGGACTTTCTCCAGTAGTTTCCTGTCTCTCTTGACCTGGGGAGGATCCAAGGACCATGACGTTGCCACATGAAGAAAGGCTGAGAGAACTAGCTGTGTTCAGCCTGGAGAAGAGAAGGCTCAGGAGAGACCTCACCACATTCCAGTATTTAAAGAGTGGCTACAAAGATGATGGAGACTCCCTTTTGATAAAGAGCTCCGTGGAAAAGACAACAGGTGATAGGGACAAGTTACTCCTGGGGAGATTCCAAATGGACACAAGAAGACAATTTTTCATTAGAACCATCAGCTGCTGGAATAATCTCTCCAGGGAAGTGGTGGAGTCCCCAGCATTGGACACTTTGAAGATTCAGCTGGACACAGCGTTGGGCCAGCTTGTCTAGACCAGGCTTTGGCCAAGAAAGGCTGGACCAGATGATCTTTAAGTCCCTTCAAACCTGGGATTCTATGATAATTGTGACCAAAAAAATGTCATGAATGTGATCTCCAAGAGCAGAAGTGGCCTCAAACAGCTGCTCAAACACTCCACCCCCCTTCCAAAGCATTTGGCTGGGATGTGCTCCTACATTTAGGCACATCTGAAAGAAGGGAGGACACAGCAGTTCAGCTCAGGTTCATGTGCACCTACCTACAGCAGGCTGAGGGGCTCCGAAGCCCAGCGTAGCTGTTGATGTGTTGAATCCCGGTGCTCCAAACGCTCCCGTTCCTAGTGTCCCACCAAGTTTAGGTTGGGTGTTTCCAAACAAAGACGTCTGTCCTGCCCCAAGAGCTGCAGCAGACAACAGGCATTTACCACAAGACTGTGACAAACTGACAAACCCATCTAACCCACAGCAAAAATTCAACTATTTAATAAATCTTACGGAACATTCAACATGTCCATGAATGCTCCAGACGATCAGGACTCACATGGTCAGACCAGAGGCTCCCAACACAGGTTGCCACCAGTTTTCTGAGCTATCAGCCACCACTGTAGACAACGCTGGCTACGATTTCCAAGAGGTTACTTTAAAAGTTTCATCAAGCCCTACCTGGTTCTGATTCAAGACTGAGATTCGTGGCTTCAAGCTTAAGTCAATGAGCAAGTAACACCAAGGCTGTAGGATCCCTAAAATCTGAACACTAAGCTTGCCATGAAATGAGCTGGCCAACTCTTTACCTGTTCCAAAGCCTGTTCCAAGTCCAGTTCCCAGAGTTCCAGTCGCTTGTTTATTCCCAAACAAACTATTTCCAGCCGTGTTGGCACCAAACCCTTCAAGAGGAGAAGCATGAGCTCGTTAAACGTTATTTTACGTGAAAATTGAAAGCATGTATTTCAATAAATCAGCACCATCAGCTCCAAGACAGCTTGGGTCAAGTTTCACGCAGAGAACTGAAGTGACAAGCAGCGAGAAGGGGCTTTGAGGGTAAAAATATTTGTTGTGTACGTAATACTGAAACCATCAGTAAAAAAACAGTATTTTTTTTGCCTTCTTAAGATTTTCAATTAATTACAAAATTCAAAATTTTATTGAAAGCCACAACGAGCAAGATCAATAAAATATTAAAGTTTCTTCAGGTGGCTGTAAGGAATAAATCCTGGTTTATACTGTTTACACCACACAGGAAGCTCTCTGGTTCTCACCAACCAAGCAGGTATCACCTTAGACTGGTACAAGCCCACAGCTCAAAGACATCTTGAATCATAACCGAGTACAACCCAACTGGAACATTAGACCCCTCAGTTGTTAAACCAAGGCTGTGAAACCAGCCCATGACTGGTTTGTGTGCAAAGACTCAAGTTTTGTGGTTCACAGAGTCAGAAGAAAACACCCAACAGGCTTCAACAGAAGACCTGTGACGGAAAACTGCCGTTTCCTTGAACCATCACCGCACATTTCTCCTGCTCAGTCACACAGTGACTTCAACGCTGGTTCTCCAATGGCAGTGTCAGAGGCCACCACTAACACAAGACCCAGTTCTTAAGCACTTTGATCCTTCACAGCATGAAAGACAATAAAACAATTAAACTGGAACAGTTTCATTTTATCCTCATTCCACAGAATCCCAGCATGGGGGGGATGGGAAGGGACCTCTGGAGATCATCTCATCCAACCCCCTGCTCCAGCAGGTCACCCAGAGCAGGGGACCCAGGATCGCATCCAGGCACCTCTGGAATCTCTCCAGAGAAGGAGATTCCACAACCTCTCTGGGCACCCTGGGCCAGGCTCCAACACACTCACACCAAACAAGTTTCTCCTCCTGCTCACATGGAACCTCCTGGGTTCCACCTGGTGCCCGTTGCCCCTTGGCCTGTCCCTGGGCACCACTGACAAGAGTCTGGCCCCATCCTCTTGTCCCCCATGGGCCCCTCAGCTCTTGATCAGCATTGATCAGATCCCCTCTGAGGCTTCTCTTCTCAGGCTTCTCTTCCCCAGCTTAACCGCCCCAGGGCTCTCAGCCTTTCCTGGGCACATAGAAGCTCCAGTCCTACCAGCATCTTCACAGCCTCCACTGGACTCTCTCCAGTACCTCCTTTTCTCTCTTGACCCGGGGAGCCCAGAACTGGCCCCAGTACTCCAGAGGTGGCCTCAGCAGGGCAGAGTAGAGGGGGAGGAGAACCCCCCTTGACCTGCTGCCCACACCGGATACAAAGTCTCCTCATCCATCTAGTTACATGTATCACTGCTTTAACCCCACTTCCTTCAGCGTTCCTGTGCAACCATGGCCTCTTCACAAACCTCTGTATTTTCTGAATCCTTTGATTTCAGCAGTTTTCAATGACAGGTTCCACCTTCTCTTAAGCACCCACTGGAAGACTCCTTCTTTTACTACACCCTCTACCTTCTGACTCAGGTAGTACCACCAAGAGGCCCACACAAGATGTTTCCCCACACCTCAGAGACAGGGCTCACCTCCAACTTCTGTAATTCCTCACCATTTTCCACACAATACTCAGCATCCAGGTGTGTGGTATAAACAATATAAGTTTAAAGTGATTGAAATTCCTTTTTTAATATATGTACCCAAACTGGAAGTGTTTGTATTGGTTCCTAAAGTCAGGGTTGGTTTGTTACCAAAGAGCCCGCCGCCAGTGGTTGTACCGAACGAGGGAGCGCTGGTTGTGGTGGTTCCAAATCCAGCAGGTTTGTTCCCAAACAGGGTCTGAAAGGAACAAAATAGGAATTTAGAAACCTGATATTCAAAGAATTGCATCCGCATTTCGCTGTAGGCAAGAGAACTAAAGCCAAGCACAACGTAGATGACACAACCCAGATGTCCACCTGTGGTAGGTTATTTGGAAGCCACAAGCACTAGTACAGGGCAAGCTCCTTCAGGAACGAGTATTATGGTTGGACTTGATGCCCATTAAGGGTCTTTGCCAACCTAAATGATTTTAGGTGTCACCCCATTCTGAGCAAAAAGCCTGAATATCAGGAATTAAGTTCATCTGGGGTTAAGTCACCACCATAACTTAAATGCCAGCAGTTTCAACACTAGGCTGAGGCAACCCTAACAAGGTATAATTATAATAGTTACTAGTGAGTGAGGTGGCCAAGAAGGCCACCAGCATCCTGGCTTGGGTCAGCACTGGCGTGGCCAGCAGGACCAGGGCAGCGATTGTTCCCCTGCACTGGGGAGGCCCAACCTCTAATCCTGGGGTCAGGTTTGGGCCCCTCACTCCCAGAAGGACCTTGAGGGGCTGGAACGTGGCCAGAGAAGGGCAACAAAGCTGGGGAAGGGTCTAGAGCACAAGTGTGGTGAGGAGCAGCTGAGGGACCTGGGGGTGTTGGGCCTGGAGAGAAGGAGGCTCAGGGGAGACCTTCTGGCTCTCCACAACTCCCTGCAAGGAGCTTGGAGCCAGGTGGGGTCGGGCTCTTCTCCCAAGGAAGAAGTGACAGGACAAGAGGAAATGGCCTCAATTTGCACCAGGGGTGGTTGAGGTTGGCCATGAGGAACAATTTCTTCCTTGGGAGGGTTGTGAAGGGCTGTCCCAGGCTGCCCAGGGCATCTCCACAAGCTATGGAGATGTGGTGCTGAGGGCCACAGGTTAGTGGTGCCCTGGAAGTGCTGGGTTAATAGTTGGACTTGATCTTAAAGGTCTCTTCCAAGCAAAACAGTTCTGTGATTACATACCAGCAGCAAGATGCTTTGTCTGTCATGACTCAAGACATTAAACACTTTCTCACTCAAACCTAGACTATTTTCCAGCTTAACTCTTAAGACAAGGCCACTCTGACACAGGTCAACACCCAGGGCAAGGCCTCTCAGCCTTTTGCGTTTATTTCCCATGCTGTGAACGACACAGGTACGGACATACCGAACTGCCAACACCAAATCCCGTGTTTGGTTGTCCAAAAAGTCCTGTTCCACTCCCGAATCCAGTACCAGCGTTTGTATTGGCAGCTGTTCCAAAGAGGCCTCCAGTCTGTGAGGGTTGGGTGACCCCAAAGAGACCCTACAAAGGGGAACTGGGTTAAGACAACACCGCAATGCTTTTAGGAGTCTAGTTCTGATGGTAACAGAATAAACACACCAAATTGGGTAATAAGACGGTGCCACGACATCCCTTGTGCTGGGGGAAGTAGGAGGGGGGGAGAAGCTCCTCAGAAGCTTTAGTCATTCATCAAGAAATTAACTTCATTTGGGGTTAAGTCATCATCATAACCTAAACGTTATAAAATGGGAATTAAGAGAAGAAAATGATCAAAGAATTTATGCTCCAAGCTTTAAAGATTATAGGAACTCCCTCACTGCTTTGAGAGGATGGAAAAGAAACATTTCACTGGGTTTTCCCAGAGAAATCAGAAAATATCCCAAGAGTCTGTTGTTATTTGGAGGCAAAGCCCCCAGCGCTGAGCAGAGCTACAGCCACATGGCACCGTTCTACAGCAAGAGCCCGTGAATGCTGCTCCTTATTGCCCAGGAAGTGCAGAATTCTAAATTCCTGCAGAACATTAATAATGGAATCGTACAATCTGCATGAGCATGATGTGTCCACCCTGGGATGGAGACAGCAGATGCTGGGAGGAGGGAACGGGAGAAGTTCTTTGTTAAAAGCTGGTTTGCTGCCTAACAATGAAGGAAAAATTGATTGGTAAGAAGTTGCCCGCTCTGAAAACAGCGTCCAAAGCTTGGCACCTTCGCTAAACTACAATTTGAGGAGGATCTAAACAACCATTTCACCATCTCCTGTGTCCAGCTGGAGTAACTCCACCACAACTAACAGCTTGAAGGGTTCACAGAGTGTCTCTTACCATTGTGTTCGTGTTGGGCTGCCCCAGAGGGGTGTTCCCAAAGGAAAAGCCGGTGTTCTGCGTGGTGGTGGGCTGGCCAAACGGTTTGTTGAACAGACTGGTGGTTTGAGAGGGTTGACCAAAAAGCCCTCCTGTGGTTCCTGTTCCAAAGCCAGTCGTACCTACAACGGAGGGGGACATGGTTTAGTGGTGACCTGGCAGTGCTGGGTCAACAGCTGGACTCGATCTCGAAGGTCTCTTCCAACCAGAGCAATTCTATTATTGCATAGAAACACAGTTAAAAAGCCCTCAAGTATTCACCCAAACTCACACTCAAGTTCAAATGGGGGAAAAACCCCATGTTTCAGGTCAATGGAACAGCAAAACACCAACACCTGGGGTCATCAATCCAGCACCTGCATCCCAATGGAAGTGGTTCCTATCAAAAGAGCTCATCACGTTCTCCTTGCCCTAAAGTCACTGTGAGCATAAGGACCTGGGGGTGTTAGTGGACAGGCAGCTGGAGATGAGCCAGCATGTGCCCAGGTGGCCAAGGAGGCCACCAGCATCGTGGCCTGGATCAGCACTGGTGGGGCCAGCAGGACCAGGGCAGGGATTGTCCCCCTGGACTGGGCACTGGGGAGGCCCAGCCTCCAATCCTGGGATCAGGCTTGGGCCCTTCACTCCAAGAAGGACCTTGAGGGGCTAGATTATTGGATGCTGATGATACAACTCCCAAACGCTGGAGCTAACACCAGTGTCTCCTCATCTTTTTTCACTGTAGATTTTTAAATAGTTCAACAGTGTTTCCAGCCCTGGGCACAAGCCGGACTTACTGGTTCCAAAAGCTGTTTTATTGGGTCCATACGAAAAGCCTGTGTTGGTAGTAGAAGAGCCAAAAAGTCCCGTAGCTGTACTCGACGTAGCAGTGGAAGAGCCAAACAAGCCCACAGCTGCTCCTGCTCCAACAGGATTCGAGGGCCCTTTCCGATTTGCCTGGTAGTCCTCCAAACGGAGCTCCTGATAGAAGGAGAAAGAGAATCCAGCTCTCTTTAAATGTTCTTTTTAAACAGGGTAAGTTCAGAACAGGATCACGAGCACGTTTACGTGGCATTCAAGCCAACACTGGGGTGAAGGCATCAAGAAAAGGTACAACACCTACAGTTGTGGTTGGATGAGATATTTTGAAGGTCCCTTCCAACCCAAAGCACTCTGATTTCTACGAAGGAGGACACCATAAACAAACCTAAACTGAGATTCATGTTTGGGCTTCAATTTTACTTCCCAGAGCTTCTCCAGATCTTTTCAGTAGAAGACCCCTTTCAAAGTATCAAATAGGTCCAGCTGAAGGGAAAGGCTTCAGCATTAAATGTTTGGGAACAGAACATCACTTTATATTAAACATCTGAGTTTTGTCTGAGATTCTGCTGTTATCTGGCATTGGCCACTCGCCACCGAGGGACTGGAGCGTGGCCAGAGAAGGGCAACAAAGCTGGGGAAGGGTCTAGAGCAGGAGTCTGGTGAGGAGCAGCTGAGGGACCTCTGCCCTGCCAGCTCTGCCCTGGCCCCACCACAGCCTGAGGAGAACAGGCAATGGAATCAATGCTGCAGGACATCGAGGGGCAATGGGAGCCATGAGGGCACCCAGCGCCAGCTGACACCCACAATGGGATGAGGTTCAGCAAGGCCAAGTGCCAGGTCCTGCCCTTAGGTCACCACAATCCCCTGCAACACTCCAGGCTGAGGAAAGAGCAGCTGGAAAGTGCTCAGCAGAAAAGGACCTGGGAGGGTTGGTCAACAGGTGGCTGGAGATGAGCCAGTATGTGCCCAGGTGGCCAAGAAGCCACCAGTGTCCTGGCTTGAGTCAGCACTGGTGTGGGCAGCAGGACCAGGGCAGGGATTGTTCCCCTGCACTGCACACTCAGGAGGCCCAGCCTCCGATCCTGGGGTCAGTTTTGGGCCCCTCACTCCAAGGAGGACCTTGAGGGGCTGGAACGTGGCCAGAGAAGGGCAACAAAGCTGGGGAAGGGTCTAGAGCACAAGTGTGGTGAGGAGCAGCTGAGGGACGTGGGGGTGTTGGGCCTGGAGAGGAGGCTCAGGGGAGGCCTTCTGGCTCTCCACAACTCCCTGCAAGGAGCCTGGAGCCAGGTGGGGTCAAGAATCTTCTCCCAAGGAACAAGTGGCAGGACAAGAGGAAACGGCCTCAAGTTACACCAGGGGTGGCTGAGGTTGGCCATAAAGGACAATTTCTTGCTGGGAAGGGGTTGTGAAGGGCTGTCCCAGGCTGCCCAGGGCAGTGGTGGAGTCCCCATCCCTGGAGGGGTCTCCAAGCTGTGGAAATGTGGTGCTGAGGGCCACAGGTTAATGGTGCCCTGGCAGTGCTGGGGGAACGGTTGGATTCAACCACCTTAAAGGTCTCTTCCAACCTAAATAATTCTGTGAGTCTATGATTCCAGTCAAACAAAGCTCTAATAAAGCTGCGCCAACGAGCCGTTGAGCAAGACAAGCACGTTAGACTGACCTCCAGAGATTTGCTCTCGTACTCCTTCATCGCAGTGATACATTGGTGCTTGGTGCTGATGTTGGTGCTGACTCCAGATTTTACCATGGTGTCGGTACCAGTTGGTGGCTGCAAGAGAAGAGGTCCCAGAGTTAAAACCCAGACAGGTTTTCCTTGATCCTCTTTCCAGATGCTGTTAAAGTTGGATTTCATGCAGGACATGACACGGTGTATTCCCAGTTACTCCATTTCCATGACGGCTGCTTGTTGGTCTAGCTGAAGATGTCCCTGCCCACGGCTGAGAGGCTGGATCTAAGTCATCTTTAAAGCCCCTTCCAACCCAAACCAGTTTGAGTCTATCACTTGCAATGGCCGCAGAGCTTTCTAGACATCATTCAACCCCTTCTCCAAGGCAACTCAACCAGGAAACACAGAATCGGCCTCCATGCTTTGATTTACATTTCTAAGGCCACGCTGACTTATCAATGTATTTATTTCACCCCATTCTGAGCCATTTTTAACCTTTATTGCTGTTCACATTTGACCTTGATACCTTTAAATTCTGTGACCCTTCCCGAGGATGCTCCGTTTTAAGAGCTGGTTTCACCTCTTCAGCTTTACCAACTGTTGTAAACTCAGAGCAAACCTCCTAAACTTAGTCTGGACAGGGCGTTACCCCGTGGCATGCGACAAATTTGTCAAAATCAGAGTAAAGAATAAGTCCAATTCTTTGGAGTTTATTACACAACCATCTTCCCTGCAACTGCTCCACTCAAGGGGAGGTTTCCGAATCCTTTCAGAACCCCAAGTCCTTGCATGTGATCTACTCAGGTAGCCAAGCCGGCAGATTTACACAAATAACTGCAAAACACAACGTTTTCTAAGTTAAGATTAAGAAGGAAAAGCTGAACTTACATTAAATTTAATAGTTGTGCCAGTCGGAGCAGCAGTAAAACTGGTGGGGCCAAAAAGAGAGCCGGAGGTACTTCCAAAAGGGTTGGACGTGGTGTTGGTGGTTCCAAAGAGCCCCCCGCTGCTGGTGCTGGTTCCAAAGTCTTCACAAATCAAAAAACATTAAGATTAGTACAAAACCAAAATGGGATTTTAAAACTTAAAACCAAGTATTTTATTCATATTGCAAAATAGTTTGGAAATGGAAGATGATGATAGAAAAATAATAATTTAGAGCAGTGGGGGAAGGTTGCTCGTGTCAGATCCTGCCCCTGCCTCGACAACCAGGAAATATTAGAATTTAAAGAGTCACTTTCAAACTTATCCTGACAATGCCAGGAAAATTCCCTGTAAAAAGGTAGTCAGTGAGTTTTTCTCAGAGGGTCTCCAAGCAGTTGCTTTCACTTTGAGGAATTACAGGAGGGTTTAAGAGGCATTTATTGGCTTGTGCCAGCACTGGTGTGGCCAGCAGGACCAAGGCAGGGATCATCCTCCTGGACTGGGCACTAGGGAGGCCCAGCCTCAAATCCTGGGGTCAGCTTTGGGCCCCTCGCTCCCAGAAAGACCTTGAGGGGCTGTAGCGTGGCCAGAGAAGGGCAACAAAGCTGGGGAAGGGTCTAGAGCACAAGTGTGGTGAGGAGCGGCTGAAGGACCTGGGGGTGTTGAGCCTGGAGAAAAGGAAGATCAGGGGAGACCTTCTGGCTCTCCACAACTCCCTGCAAGGAGCTTGGAGCCAAGTGGGGTTGGGCTCTTCTCCCAAAGAACAAGTGACAGGACAAGAGGAAATGGCCTCAAGTTGTGCCAGGGGAGGTTTAAGTTGGAGATGAGAAACAATTTCTTCCTTGGGAAGGATTGGGAGGGGCTGTGCTAGGCTGTCCAGGGCAGTGGTGGAGTCCCCATCCCTGGAGGGGTCCCAAAGCCGTGGAGATGTGGTGCTGAGGGACAGGGGTTAGTGGTGCCCCGGCAGGGTTGGGGGACCCATTAGGATTGATGACCTTAAGGTTTCTTCCAATCAAAACCATTCTACAACTTCAACCATTCTAGCACCAGAAGCAAAACCAACTAGAACTGCTCTACAGCAGCAGAATAAAGAGCTCAAACCTAGCAGTGCCAGAAGATATCTACGAGTAGGAGCCGACCACCTTCTTCAACTCATTTTACATCTCATGGCTAGAATTGCAGCTACTCATTTTGTGGCGTATCACGTTACTGTGGACCACAGTAACACCGCTGTATCAGAGATGAAAGCACCAAACCCCCCCAGTAACCCCTGTAGCAGACCCCCACGCACACCCCCCACATTCTGCGCCCTCCCACCAGAGGAACTGTGAGGAACACTGTGGTTTCCACTCACTTCCAAAGCCAGCCGGCTTATTCTGTGCGAAGGCATTGTTCTGGGAGAAGAGGCCTCCACCAGTGCTGGTAGTCCCAAAGAGGCTGTTGGATGTCCCAGTCGACGTGCCGAAGCCAAAGCCAGTGCTTGTGGAGGAGGTGGCTGGTTGATTAAATGTAGTCGAACCAAATAATCCTCCTGAATACAGAAACAGGCCATTCATCACTTGTACTCGTCAACTGCTTGGGGTTTGGGGTGGAGGGGTTTGTTGTTGTGGTGGGTGGTTTTTTTTTTCCTTGATGGTTGTTTGGGGTTATTATTTCTTTTCCTTCCCCTCCCCTTTTTTTTAATACCGTATCTCTTTCAGGGTTATGTCCCTGTACCAACAGCAGTACCTGGTTTTGTCTGTGTGGTCCCAAAGAGCCCTCCGGTGTTATTGTTTGACCCAAAGGCTGACGTTCCAAATGCTCCTCCACTTGTCGTACCAAAGCCAGCGCCTGAAAAATCAACATCAGAGTTTAGATGAAACCGTGTTCTAAAAGCGTACTGGAAAGTAAACATGGGCACTGCCCTTCCTAACTGTCCAGAAGAAGTTTGTGCACAACTATCTACAACATCAGTGCCTGGGATATGTGAAACAGTACAACTAAGATGCCTATGGAGCTCTTGAAGCAGAAAACGACAATATTACACCAAATCATGGAACAGTTTGAGTTGGAAGAATCCTTTCAAGGTCACTCAGACACAAACAGGCACATCTGCAACTAGAGCAGGTTGCTCAGAGCCCCGGCCAACCTCACCTGCAATGGTGCCAGCGATAGGGCAGCGACCACCTCTCTGGGCAGCCTGGGACAGGCTCTCACCACCCTCAGCTTCAAACATTTCTTCTTTGTCAGGAATTTGAGTCAGTCAGAATATAAAGATCTTCCTACACAAGGCCTACAGACATTGCTCTTGTCATACCTGGAGCGTAGGCACCAGGTCATGGTCTGCTTTAATGGCTAAATCTGAGAGGAGCTTGGAGCCAGGTGGGGTCGGGCTCTTCTCCCAAGGAACAAGCAACAGGACAAGAGGAAACGGCCTCAAGTTGCACCAGGGTAGGCTGAGGTTGGACATGAGGAAGAATTTCTTGCTGGCAAGGGCTGTGAAGGGCTGTGCTAGGCTGCCCAGGGCAGTGGTGGAGTCCCCATCCCTGGAGGGGTTTCCAATCCATGGAGATGTGGTGCTGAGGAGAAGCCTCAGGCTCCTGAGCCTGATTCCGTGCAAAGCAAGTGATGTGGACGGCCCAGCAGCACCCTACCAACCCCCACCTCTGTCAGATCCTCTGGGAGAAAACACCTCAAGCCCCAAGAAGTCCCTTTCAATGTACTACTCACTTTGTCCAAAGGTTGAAGTTGTGCCAAAGCCGGTGCCGCCTCCAAAGGGCGTTCCAAAGGATTTGTTAAACATCTTCAGGTTTTTCCCCTAAACCTGTCAAGAAAAATACAGCTTTTACGTAACATCTATCTCAAAAAGCCATTTTTCACCTTCCTCATTGCTGATGTAAACCAGTTCATCCAAGTCCTTCGGCCATGACACCGTGTTCAGGTCACACCAAGCAACTCAAACCACAATCACAACCCCAGGAGGGACGGGAACACTCACACTCTAGTGACATCAAAAGTATCTGCCTCATGTCCAGGTACCTTTGGAATCTCTCCAGACAAGGAGACTCCACAACCTCTCTGCGCAGCCTGGGCCAGGCTCCAACACCCTCACACCAAACAAGTTTCTCCTCCTGCTCACATGGAACCTCCTGGGTTCCACTTGATGCCCGTTGCCCCTTGGCCTGTCACTGGGCACCACTGACAAGAGTCTGGCCCCATCCTCTTGCCCCCCATGGGCCCTTTAGCTCTTGATCAGCATTGATCAGATCCCCTCTGAGGCTTCTCTTGTGCAGCTCAGCAGCCCCAGGGCTCTCAGCCGTTCCTGGGCACAGAGATGCTCCAGGCTCCTCAGCATCTTCACAGCCTCTGCTGGACTCTCTCCAGTGGTTCCTTGTCTCTGACTTGGGGAGCCCAGAACTGGACTGATACTCCAGCGGTGGCCTCAACAGGGCAGAGTAGATGGGGAGGAGAACGTCCCTTGATCTGCTGCGCACACTCTTCCTCATGCACCCCAGGATGAAATACTGGATGAAACACTCAGAGGAGTTTGACCCCAGTTAGGGGCTCATTTCCCTTTACAACATCTGGCGTTTCAGCGCTACAGAATGGAGCTGTACGTATCTAACACTCTAATACCTTCTCCAAGTTACAGCTTTTTGTCACCAAAACCACCCAAGTTACAACAAAATCCCGGCCAACTGTCAGCCACACTCCAGTCAGAGAAATCTTTAGCGTTTTATGGAATCCTAGAATGGTTTGGGTTGGAAGGGACCTCAAAGATCATCTAGTTACACCACCTTGCCATGGGCAGGGACACCTCTCATTAGACCAGGTTGCTCGAGGCCCCATTCAACCTGGCCTTGAACACCTCCAGGGATGGAGCATCCACAATCCCCCTGGGCAACTTCTTCCTCGTTTCTAATCTAAATCTCTCCTCCTCCAGTTTGAAGCCATCACCTCTTGTCTTATCACTACAACCCCTGTGAAAAGTCCCTCTCCAGATTTCTTGTAGGCCCCCTTCAGACACCGGAAGGCCACCAGAAGGTCTCCCCTGCGCCTTCTCTACTCCAGGATGAACAAGCCCGACTCTCTCAGCCTGGCCTCAGAGTAAGGAGGCTAGTGGGGCTAAGACCCGGAGCTCCCCCACTGAAAATGCCAGTATTGGCCCCAAAGAAGTCACTGTTGGCAGCGTTGACCAATCCACACAGCACCAAACTCAGAAGTTTAGAAAACCACAAGACATGGCTCACACCACAATATTTACTTTCTCTTATGTTATGTAACAACACATTAACTTTCAGCACTTTTTAAACTGGGTTTTAAATTTCCAGGAGGCTCAAGGCCCAGGTTAACGACACAACACCTGTCAGGTCTTCTCTGTGGGGTCGCCAACAATTCAAGCTAAACTCAACCACTGCACCTTTACCTCTGCCCGGGTTCCACAGTGTCTCTCTGGAGCTCCCCAAGTCCAACTCTTTATTTTCTCCTAAGTGCACATGTACTCAGAGCCCAGCCCAGCATGGCCTCTCTGGAGCAAAGTCACCGAATCCCTGCCCATGAAATCAGAAGTATTTGTTTTCCCCAAAACCAACCTTCCATGAACAGCCAAATCCAGGCTTTGAACAGCTGCAGCAACCACCACACCCTGCGGCCACCCCAGTGCTACTGGAGACTGCACCAGTCAAGGGCCAATCAGTATCTGACCCCTACAGCAAAGAGTAAAAAGATGTTTGGGGTCATCTTCAACTATTCAGAACAGCCCTAAATCCAGCAACACAATATACTTGTGGTGTTAGGAGTCCTTCTGGATTTCCTCCACACAATCCCATCATGGGGGGAGGGGGCTGAAATGGACCTCCGGAGATCTCCTCCTCCAACCCCCTGCTCCAGCACCTCACCCAGAGCAAGGGGCCCAGGATCGCATCCAAGCACCTTTGGAATCTCTCCAGACAAGGAGACTCCACAGCCTCTCTGGGCAGCCTGGGCCAGGCTCCAACACACTCACACCAAACAAGCTTCTCCTCCTGCTCACATGGAACCTCCTGGGTTCCACTTGGTGCCCGTTGCCCCTTGGCCTGTCACTGGGCACCACTGACAAGAGTCTGGCCCCATCCTCTTGCCCCCCATGGGCCCTTTAGCTCTTGATCAGCATTGATCAGATCTCCTCTGAAGCTTCTCTTCTCCAGCTCAACAGCCCCAGGGCTCTCAGCCTTTTCTGTGCACAGAGATGCTCTAGTCCCACCAGCATCTTCTGAGCCTTTGCTGGATTCTCTCCAGTAGTTCCTTTTCTCTCTTGACCTGGGGAGCCCAGCATTGGCCCCAATACTCCAGAGGTGGCCTCAGTAGGGCAGAGTAGAGGGGGAGGAGAACCTCTCTCGACCTGCTGCCCACACTCTTCTTCATCCACCCTTACGCACACTAAGAGCGCTTGGCTCGCAGGACAAACACAGAGTCACCTCCTGTTCATCTCTTCAAAACCCAACCTTTGTGCTCTGCAATGACTGCACATGGCTTCCAAAACAACCACCACCCCCCAGCACCCCAAACTTCCCTGTCTGCCATCCCTTGCCCCACACCACCTCCCAGCACACCTGGTCTTTTTTATACTTGTGAGATAACTTTTATCTCAACACTTGATGCCAGCACACTCCTTGTACTTCCCACACCCACCTCAGCCCCATTCCTTTCTCTCTCCAGCCAGTTTTCGGTCCCTTTGCAGGTCTCACCAAAGGCCAGGCACAAAGCGCCTGTGCAGTTTTCAGTTGTCCTTCAATCATGTTACTCTCAACTTTATTTACAATCCATATAACCCCTCTTCTTACACTGCTCCCCTTCTTTATACCACTGCTTTTTCAAAGTCACTACCTTAAGGATCATTAAACCACGGAATGATTTGGGTTGGAAGGGACCTTAGAGTTCTACCTCCCCTGCCACATTCTATTTCAGACTAAATTCTAATCCAGCAGAAATTCTAACTCTGAAGTATAATTTCCTGAAATGCCAACACGCTATGAAAAGATCTCACCCTCCCATGGGGTTTGCAGCTCCATGTTTGATACCCACCCCTCCTCACCTACTGACCCCCAGCACCTCAGCTCCAGCCTGGACAGAACTCAGGCTTCACGGGGTCCCCGTGGCTGCAGACACACCAAAGCCCAGGTTGTTGGGTGGACACTGCACGCAGACCATGCGGCTTCTGACTGCACGAGGAAAACGCTGCGTTAATCAAACGTGCTCCGAGCCACCCCCTGAAAACACGCTCACAGCCCCTGGCCATTGGAACACGAGAACCAGCTCAGAACTGAAAAAAAGTTGTAACAGGATGAATAAAAATTGCGGGTTTTTTGCAAAACGCTCCTCTCCCCGATGCTGGGCACAGAAAACCAATTAATTCCTTAACGTAACTTTAAATCAGCACCCTAATAGCAACCCCAGACGCAGTTAAGCCCCCGGAGACCGGCCCACCGTTACCCGCCGCGTCCGCCGCGCTGCTCCCCTCCATAAACCCCCTCAGCGTTACCGGCTCTCAGCCCGGTCCCTCCCTCCCCTTTCCCCGTAAACACGCCGGTACCTCCGCCAGAACAAGAAACCGAAACCGCCGACAAAACCGGGCGGAGCCGGGACCCAGCTCCCCACGGCGAGCACCGCGATAGGGGCAGGCGGAGGGGGCCCGGCGGAGGAGCGGGTCCCGCACAACCCCCTCCCCCGGGCTCTCCTCCGCGGCCCTCCCTCTCTAGGCCTCCCCGAGCGGGCCGGCGCTGGCGCCCCACTGAAGGCTCGCGGCCTTCAGACCGCTCCGGTCCCCCCGGAGTAACGCTACGCAACAAAGGCCGCGAAGCACCCCGGAGACCGCTACGCCGCCCCGGGCTGGCGGGGAGGGAAGCCCTCCAGTGTCCTCCTGCACCTACCCACC
>VZZY01017388.1:6682-73216 GCA_013400335.1 Eurystomus gularis
TTTTTTTTTTATTAGCATCAGGTCTTTAGCTTCTGTGTTTCACCACAATGTGAAGTTACTGCAGTTACAGAATCATGCTGTATCCTGTGGGAAGAGGCCTAAAAAATAACAACTCTTGACACTGCTCAATTGATTAGCAGGAATGTGCTAGAACTGGTGGGCCATAAACCTTGGGAAACTAAAGGGAGTCGAAAGATAAACACAAAGCTGTGAAACAGGAGTTTGGCAAATGTTACAGATTGAGATGAGCAAGCTCCGAACACCCTGTCGTAACACCTTAGGGATCCATCTTCAAGGTAAAAGGCCTCTAAGAATACACCTTCAAGATAACATGTACAGCATATTACTTACCAATTAGATGCAGCCACATGAACAGTGTGTGCTCCAAATAACCAATCCGTTTGAAACACCAGTCGATATAAGCATATATTAAACATGATTGTGTACAATAAAATGACACTTACTTGCATCAANAGAACTGGTGGGCCATAAACCTTGGGAAACTAAAGGGAGTCGAAAGATAAACACAAAGCTGTGAAACAGGAGTTTGGCAAATGTTACAGATTGAGATGAGCAAGCTCCGAACACCCTGTCGTAACACCTTAGGGATGCATCTTCAAGGTAAAAGGCCTCTAAGAATACATCTTCAAGATAAGATGTAGTTACTAGCGTAACAGCATATTACTTACCAATTAGATGCAGCCGCATGAACAGTGTGTGCTCCAAATAAGTAACCAATCCATTTGAAACACGCAGTCGATATAAGCATATATTAAACAAATGATTGTGTACAATAAAATGACACTTACTTGCATCAAGCTTTGTCCCGTCTCTCAATCGCAGCAGTATCCCTTCTGGATATCCTTCCGGATGGAGCCAAAGTACTAACGCTCACAGGACAGATGATAGATTTGAATGAGATATGGCAAGGGACGCTTTTCTCAGTCCTTTCACGAATTACTGTCTTGACTGACACAGTCGGTCCTGTGAAATGGGAAGGATGGAATGAGCCAAAAGAGCAAAAGTGGGAATCGCATAAACATAGCTTTTAGTTTGGCATCAGTTGGTTTGTTTTGCAAGTGAATCTTTCCTTACCGCTTGCTACACATTGAGCAGTTTGCAGCCGCATCGCTCTAATTGAAATGAACTTTAGTGCTCAATGAATATTTTATCAGTCTTTCAGTTCTGCCAAGTTTCATTGCATCGGTTTTCCTAGATATGACACCTTGAAGAGCCTGCCGAATAGCTGAGATAAAAGCATCCAAGTGAAGAACAATAGATCTACACAGAACTCTATAATGTAACTAGCATTGAAGTAAAAAATAACCAGCTGCTCTCTAGTGACCAAAAAAACAGATTCAGCGTATAGCCTGATTCTTCCCATCTGTAGTACATGTCCAAGAACATCTTCTAAAAGCTGCTCCTGAATGCAGCTAAGAACCACCTCTCCCCTTCCCCCCCCCCGCCCCAATATCCATGTTTTCTGTATAAAGACAAGTACTGTGGGACACATCCTGAAAACTGAGGGGGGAACATGGACACTAAGACACTGTAAGTAACATGGATAGCCCAAAGGGCAGCATTAGGTAAGGCTCCTTTCTTTCACTGCCTACACGGTGATGCCGAGAGCAACGTAAAATTAACGGTGGCTGGTGCCTGTCCTGACACGCGCCGCCCTACCCACCGCACGTCTCGGCACCCTCTTTGCTGTCTGCACAGTGCACCGCACCTCTAGCTGGGCTGTCACGGTCGTCAGGGCCGAGAAGGTGACTGAGACAGCGAAGTGTCCGCGACACACTCTGCTTCCAGCTCTCGGATGCTGTGCAGCCTGCGGGGCTTAAATGCACGAAGGGAACAGTGCAATCGGTGAGTTTGCCTGCTTTACACTACAGAGCAGCATGCCAGAGCCAGCTTGCTTGTTAAAGCTGACATTTCTGTTCCACTTAGCAGGTATGCTGCTGAAGATGGTAGCAGCTGATAGGGATTGCTTTGTTAAGCATTCTGCCGCTTAGGTTCGTACTCCTTAAACAGTCAGTGCCATTTCTGTGCGCTACCCTGCTCTTAATTACCCTTAAACATCTTGGCCGCTGAGACTACATTCAGCAGCTCTGACAAAGCCAGCCACCTCACGGTCATCCTTCTTTGCTCAGGAGCACGCGTGGGATCCCGGAATGTGACGGGAGCGGCTGGAGACTTTGCCTTGTGCCGATAACAAAGGAAGTAATGGGCCGCGTTTGTCAGAACTCTTCTTTCAGGTGGTTTCATTACCCGTCAGTAGTAATCGCAACGCGACCGTGCAACAAGCATCACAAATTCATGTTTCAAAGAAGGAAAATAACAAACCTTATCTACATAAGCATTTCTATTCTACCAACCAGCACTCATTTCTGTATATCACTTTACATCTGAGCAGTGGAACATCAAGATAATGATCAAAAACACCAAGGGAAAACAAAGAAATTAGGGTTTAGTAGGGTAGTCTCAGTTTTTAACCACTGCTTAGTCCTGTGATTGATTAAAAGCAGACTGGCTTCCTAGGCTAATGAGTCTCTTTCTTCTTACAGCTGGATAGCGTCACTTCACTCATTCAGGCTGCCAAAAATTTAATGAACGCTGTGGTGCAAACAGTGAAGATGTCCTACATTGCATCCACAAAGATTATCAAGATTCAGAGTCCTGCCGGCCCACGGCATCCTGTTGTAATGTGGAGAATGAAGGCTCCAGAGAAGAAGCCCCTCATTAAAAGAGAGAAGCCAGAAGAAATCTATGCAGCTGTCAGAAAAGGCTCCGCAAAGAAGAGAATCCATCCTGTTCAAGTCATGAGCGAATTTAGAGGCAGAGAAATAGTTTAATATCCTCACACTTTGTGTTCCTATCTAAGCTATCTGGAATTTCTGATGATTTTTTTCTTTTCGGCCACTTATTTAATAGCTCTGTATGTTACTGTGTTCTATTTTTCTCAATCTGTAAGATAACACCCGTTTAAATTATTTGAAAATGCTGTTGGATTACTTAGCAGCACACTGTGGAAAAAAAATACCCATTCTCTTGTAGCGACAAACTATCATGTCTTTGTACTTGCATGTTTTCAGCAGAGCACCCGGACCGACGTGTTCTGGGACTGCTGCAGTCAAAAGGAGGATGCAGCGTGCCGCCCTGCCCAAAGACGTACCGGCTTAGGCGTTCCTTCACCGGGGATTACCGTGGCCAATACTAAAATGCATCTGTTTTATGACCTACAGCTTTTAGAATATTTTGTTTATTGTGGCAGATCCTTTATCGGCATCGCTACACGTGATCGCCGCGGCAGGACCGCTTGATGCCAGCTGCGAGTCCAGGCCCTAACTTTCATCTAGATCAAAAGATCTAAACGTCTCCCCTCATCCAAGGCCCAGCCTTGGAAATACAAGTTTGAAAATGTTTTATGAACACAAAAAGTGTTTTAACAACATGGATGCAATACTTCTTTAATAAAAAAAGCACTGACTGCAACATAGCAGTAATAACAGCTCTTTCAAAGCCTTCTGAGACGTTACCATTAATCTCTCTTCTGCTTCCTGCTCTGTTCTGTGAGCCCTAATGAATCTGCTGACTGTTACATGTGGAAGTTCAGATAAATTAGCTATTAACAATAAAAGACGACATTTCTAATCGCTGCACAAAAGAACACATATGAAGTTCATCACTGTTCTGAGATCAGTGTGTGAAATACACTGACACATACCTTGACTCTTAGGAATGAAATTTTTTGCAAGGTACCTACTGATTTAAATGACTTTCTCTGCGACAGTAGAGCCCTAAGTGCAGGACTGCGCCAGTAAGCGCCCTGCTAAATGGCTGCGCTATATCTCAAAGTCTGTACTGCCATAAGTGCTCTTAGTCTGTGATCACCACTGGGCTTCTCGACAATTTCAATCCAAAACCCACTTGGACTGATTTTTTTTGAAAGAATCTAACTTGTCTTCCCTGCCATGCCACTAAGTTTCCCCAGACCGCGCTCGTTACTCAACATGTCTGTGCTCTGCAGTTAAGTAGATGCTTTGGTATGGATTTTGTATTTGCTAAGGTGAAGGGCTCCCTCAAATGCCAGAGCTTCATGCTGCGCCACTGGCCGCCATTATGGGGCAGCTCCAGACTACGGGCTGCTGCTCCATGTCATTTATGATGATGTTTCGCACAGCAGGGCGAAATGTGGGGAGCAACAGTTACCATACACTGTGTTTTTCCCTCTTGGGGGGGGCCACTGTTTCTAAGCTCAGGACGCTGAAGCAGTGTAACTTCTAGGCTGTTGGCTAAGAAACCCCATGAAATCCATAGTGATCACAAATTAAAAGTTTTACGGTTTTACCTTCCATGATACTACCTGTTGAATGAAACAAAAGGAGTACTTTGGAAGAAACAAGCAGAGCTGAGATAAAGGTTCTGTGTGGTACGGAGATGAGGAGAGCGTACATTATTGTCACCCCTTAACGCCAAAATCTCCATGTAACATCTCAGGTTCTGGCCCACCCCCTCAGACCTAGCCTACTTCCCCAGCAAGGTTCAGGTCCAGATGCCAGCAGGTCAGCTGACCACCTTCCTGTGGGGGGCATTACTCTCTTGATAAATCCTCCTGTCTCCAGGTTACACCTTTGATGTAAGTCACCTGACATCACCATGCTTGTATCTCCTGTCTTCTTATCACGTATTAATAAAAAGCATGGACACCACTGAAAAGACATCTGTTAGCACGGTGGATTTTTTTTTTTTTTAACGCGTCTCCTCACTGGTCTCTGACACGAGTGAACTCCCCGACCAAAAGCCTGCCAGGTCTGCTTATAAGAGTGGCAGCCTTCCAGCATGCTAAGTGTACTCCGTTACTTAGTCTGCGTTAGGTGAGAGTTTTTCTCGCGTTAGTATCACTAAAGCACAGTTCATTGCCTCACGTAACCATCCTTCCTGCAATGGCAGGCAGTACTCCTTTTCCCGGCCATGCTCAGTTGGAGCTCAACTTCCAATACTGTTCGTATTACGCAGGAATTCCTAGGCAAAACCCGACCCTCTAAATGAACAAGAACAATCAAAACCCACATCTTTTTGGAGAAGAGCCAAAGAATGATAATTATATCTAGACTACTTTTTTTTTGGCTAAAACTCAGTCTTAAGTGAAAACATAACAAGGTGATGCTTATTCCTGGCTACGGAGGCAGAGGGCTAAGAAACAAGTCCTGGAGATGTAAAAAGCCCCGTCTATTAGCTCATTACCCTCTGAGGCAGGTCTCCAAAGCAGGGGACTGCCACTTCTATGCCACTCTTCATAATGCTGAAGGAGGATGTGCTGCTCAGTAAGGTCTAGTCAAAAGCAGCTACTTCATTCATCCTCTGATCTGCTCATTCCTTCCTAGCCCCCGTTTTCAGAGTATAATTTTTCACTCCGTTACTGCTCGCCTCTGTGTTTGCCTGATGTCTGTTGTGCTCTCAGCCGCAGCTTTGCAAGGCTTTCTCACCTTAGCAGCTCAGATTATTTCTTTAGCTTGCCTTGTCCTCTCCCCGCTACCACGACACGAGCAAGGTACAAGAGATCAGCGCTTCAGATCCAGCAAGTGAACGGTGTCTGTTTGCCTCACAGCCTCGCAACCTGCTGAATTGCACCGGCCTTGAAAAGCGCCGTTCACCTCCCTCAACTTCCTGGGCCTCGCCAGCAGCTCTTGCTGCTCTTTTGAGGCACAAGTGACTCTCCTCAGCCACCTTCTGGGCTCCCTCCTCCATTCTTATCCTACAGAGTCTCTGCATCCTACTCAATTTTGCCTGTAACACCGAGATAGCTCTGGTTGTAAACAATGGTTAATAAACAGCTTCCTCTCTAATCACCCACTAACACCGCTGAGGTGCTAGGAAGACGAAGTTAAACGAAGTCATCTGACATTGTCCAACAGAGTGCACTTTAAGAGCATAGTAGTAGACTACTTAAAGATCTAGCAGATGCTATACACTTCAGTTTTGATTTCCATCAGAGCTCCTCAGAATTGTCTCCCTCTTGAAGATGGTTAGCGGGCTTGGTTTATTTTGCAGAACTACTTCTTAAAGTGAGGCACATGCACTAGCACGGTTGATAAAAAGACCCTACAGATTCTGTGTGGTACACCGAACGTGGTATTGCTGCGATGACAAATACCCCTTTTCAATTAATAGACTGCAACTCCGTGGAGTCTTTCCTGAGATAGATAAAGAGAAACAAAATGTATCCAAAGCAGACCCGGCTTAAGAGTTACGTAAAAGCAAACAAGGAAAACGCTTCAAAGCTCCTGTCGTCTACCGGCAACAGGAGAAACTTGCTGTTAGAGACAAAGAAGCTGAAAGCTGAGTGGCTACTTTTGTCTCCGGCATACAAGACACAGTTAAGATGACAGCTTGCAGTGCAAGAGATGGATCTACCAATTTTATTTTTACAGAGCTATCCTACAGGATAGGAAATATTCATGTTCTACTTCCTGATGGTGAAAATGACTGCATTTAAGCAGGCTGGAGATTACAGCGATGCTTTGTCATGCAGGATGATGCTTCCTCCCCTCTCGGTCTTCTATCAGCCTGGCCATTTTTAGAGCCTTTTCCTTTTCTACTGTAGTTCTCAATTATTTTTACAGAAGACAGCAAATGATTTAACAGCAGCTAAAAACAGCCATGCAACTCATAGATGTGGGGCAGACCGTGCCTTTTTGGCACCGCTCTTTCAAGGAGACAGGGGCAGAACGTTGGGAGAGCCGGTGCCAACTGCTGCAGCGAGTCTGCTGGTAGGTATTGTATCTGTTTAGCTCCCAGAGCTCCCTTCTTAGATGGAAACACGATAGGAAGTTGTTCCCACGCTTTCAAAATACCACACAGAGCACCATTCTGTTTGCCCAACTAGGCAGCGTGGCTAAGGTAGAATAAAGGAAGAAAACTATCTTTTTTGTGGGGTTTTTTTCAGCTTCTCAGGTGGAGAAAGACCATTCTAAAGTATAACTTTTGCATTATCCACCCAGCTGTTACCTCACACCAACTGATGCACATACTGGAAACCTTCCTAACAGTAAGCTGCATGATTAATCATTTCATCTTACTTCCTATTTTTATTTGAGATACTAACGACCTCACCCAGAAAGCTGCAAAACCCAAACCTTCAGTGATGTCTCTCAGGGCTCAGGCAAGCAACGCCCGAGAGAAGCAGACAGCAAACCATTCCTACTTGTGTAAATAAATATTGTCTGTGTAAAAACATTGTATGGGTTGCACCATATTTCTCTGCTCGGTAGTGACCGCTCCACAGTCATCACTAAGACCCCTTCTAGTGGAAAGGAAACAGCACGACAGATGTAATGATGTGTATAGATGGTACCTAGGCAGCGTGAAGATTCACGCTATTGTGGCAGGCTACCTATTCAAGGACCAACAGCTGAGCTCCTGAACATTTGAAATGTGGATGCTTTCAGAGTTTTCTGTATTTTGCCCTTCATCGTCATTTGTGGGACTAGCCTTGCTTGCACCAACACCTTTTATTATTGTTCATTATCTGACACACCGTCACCACACTGTGCAGACTGTCCTTCAGAAGAGCCATAGCTCTGAGAGCAGGTCTTCAATGGCTCCACAGAGGTGCTCGGCTCGCTCATCTGCAAGGTCAGCCAAGAAAGAAGGAGAAGAAACACTGAATCCCTTGCCCACAACTTCCTAGCATTATTTGTACTCGGTGACCAAGTAACCCACTTGTACTGTTTCGTTCTGATCCACCTTTTCATTTCCATCTCGTTTCCTATCATTTCGATATCCATGCTCCCCCTCGGCATTACCTTCCATCCTCTGGACACCGCAACTTCTTCAAACAAAAGGACAGCATACAGGTTTTCAGCACCTCCACCTCCATTTCCCAAGATCCTTGTTCACTTTATCTTCTTCTCAAAACCCTACAGCAAAAAAAAAAACATAATGCCTGGGAGCTCAGCAGCCAGGCTAAATCAGCACAGCTATTTGAGTTCAGCGGTAAAATATCCCCTTGACAGTAGTTACTGTAGTCCTTCCTCTGCGGCAGCTCTCTAAAATTGTTATCCCTCATTCAGGCTGGCTAAGACCGATCAGTCACCTTGAAGTTTCCTTTTGAACAGGTAGAAAGCATGCCACCAGTAAAGAGATACGCTCCCCAAAAGAAAATATGTCTTCCTCGCCCTTTCCTCTTGCTGCATTTCAAACAACTTGTCTTTATTTAGGCATCTCGGGGACAACTTGAAAATCCCACAATACAAAATATGACGGTTATTAATACGGCAATCCCAAGGGCAAAGACCTTATTGGCAGTATGAGCTACCGAGTCACGTGGGTGACGATGGCAAATCCTCGAGCACTCTATCATAATGCCTGGGCTGAAGACTCCATTCATTTTGCGCATCGCCAACAGCTGGGGACCAAAGCTGACAGCCAATAATACCCGAGTCCAGCGTAAGCAAAATATACGCACAAACAAACCTTCCCATCACCTCCTAAAATTCTAAGAGCAGAATACAACACATCAGAAATCACGCAGCAGAAGAAGGAATACAAATAAAAATGTTCCTAAGTGTAAGAGGCCTTACAATATTGTTTTTCAGAAATACTGTTTTTCAGCTCCCAAGCAGCCATTCCTTCATCTTTTTTCACTACTAAATCCATTCTGAGGGTCTGAGTGTGCTACAATAAATTCCCGTACTTTGATTTTTCAAGGTATCACAGGAGAGAACGCGAGCAGCTCTTCCCCTGTTTTTGCGTAAAGTACGTATTATATGGATTGCATCCCCCACTACTGACTTATGCACTGAAATGCGTGTCGTTCTAGGAAGGGATTTCTGACAATTATTTTTCGTTGCCTATTCATTAGATATAACAGTATGTCCTTTTTTGTTCACAAAAGCACATTCATCCATATTTCCAATGGAACAATTTGCAAGAGATTTTTTTAAAAGCCCCTTTTCTGGCCAAAACTTGATTCCTCATCCAGAAACCTTGCACCTTGACACTGCAATCTCTTTCTCCTTAAACAAGGCATCATCTAAAGAGGAACGGTTATCCAACTACATCTAGCTGTGAGGCTCACACTTTGGCACAGAATTTGCCACCGAGTGTTTGAAGGTTCCCAAGTTTATTTCCAGTGACCGGAGAAGCTACTAGAAACTTACAGACTACAATTCAGTATTTCTTTGGAAAACTAATTACATCTTGCTATTTGTCGCAGTCAGACTCCCACATTATCAGTGTTATTTGACTCGTATATGAAGAGACTTAACAAAAACTCACAAGAAACATACAATATGCTACCTAGACTCATTTAAACCAGGTGTCATGCCAAGTAATTTGATAGTATATGGTAGACTTCTCGCTTCTTTGCCGGTTTTACTTTTTTTTTTTTTACTGATTACTGTACTTTGTGGTAATGCAAAATGGAATTACTCCTTTCAGATGTAGTATTCCCTATAACATGCAAACGTTGGGTAAGGTATCGAGTACGTGGGGAAACCTTGGCTGAAGTACCTTTTTTAAAAAAAACCACAAAACCAACAACAACAAAACCAAGAACACAGTAATGTTGCCTTTGTTACACGGCATCTACATTGACAGCTACGTGTATTTGGTCATACTAATGGTAACAAGTTTTACCTTCCAACACATACTGATGTAACATACCTCATCACATTTTATCCCAGCAAGCATAAGCACCTATTCCCACTGAAGAGACTTCTGCCATTACTGTACACGAATTAATTAAGCCTGCGCTTCCATAATCTGTTCAGCATGCCTAGTTTTAGGCTTGTATGTAAGTGCTTTGCTGAATCGAAGCCACGGTGCTCGCACATTTAGGTAACAATGTACGTCCGGTATCGGCAAGGTACGGTTACTAAGAGGAACATTTATTACCCAAAAGTTATATGGATTATTACCGAAAATATAAATGTGAAGATAAAGTTGTCATTTATGACTGAGATTTTACTGCTGCCCGACAATTCCAACGGCGCATTCCAACTTCTAGGGAAGCTCTGCTACTTTACATATGGACTATACCCGTGCCACAAATCTGATATAGAAAGAAACACAAAGAGAGGAAGACCACAGGTACACACCACAAACCATTTGCCCCTAATCCGGTTGCCAAAATGCCTTGCCGATCTTTACCCTTGCCCAAGTAAAATAGCTCTCTTGCACTATTATTAACCTGCTTATATTATTAAATAATTACCTTCTTTACTACGTATTTTGTATATGTTATTCATAACATATTAGGAATTATTATCTTGGCTTGTATCAGCAATAGGGTGGCCGGCAGGACTAGGGCAGGGATCATCTCCCTGGACTCTGCACCAGAGAGGCCACGCCTCGAATCCTGGGTTCAGGTTTTGGCCCCCCACTCCAAGAAGGGCAATGAAGCTGGCGAAGGGTCTACAGCACAAGTCTTGCGAGAAGCAGCTGAGAGACCTTGGGTTGTTCAGCCTGGGGAAAAGTGGGCTCGGGGAAAACTTTCCCACTCTCAACAACTCCTTAGAAGGAGGTTGGAGCCAGGTGAGGATCGGCCTGTCTTCCCACGTAGCAAGCAATAGGACAAGAGGAAACAGCCTCAAGTTGCACCAGGGGAGTTTTAGAGTGACCGTTAGGAAAAATGTCTTCCCTGAAACGGTTGTCAAGGCTTGGAACAGGCTGCCCAGGGCAGTGGTGGAGTCTCCATCCCTGCAGGGGTTTCAAAGCCCCACAGAAGTGGTGCTCAGGGACACGGTTTAGTGGTGACCTGGCAGTGCTGGGTTAACAGTTGGACTTGATGATTTTAAGGTCTCTCACAACCAGAAAGATGCTATGATTCTATGAGGAGTACTAACAAATGAGTAATGTACAAGACATTATTTTACGTCTTATTAAATATAGAGATCTATTTATAACTACAGAAATACATAATATTCAGCCATTCATAAACTACAGTTGTTCGAATTCACAGCCGGTACTCTTGGAAGTATGGGAATACTTAACCATAGTAAGGTGCACCGTTTCCATATTCAGCCTCCACTTTCTGCTTTCGAAATAATCAGAAAAACCATACGACCAACAGCCGCAGCTTATGGCAAAAGTAGAGCTACTGCATCTAGTCAAGACAGAAAGTAAACCCCAGCAGTTAAAAATGGAGCACAGATTAAAGAAAATAAACCTCTGAAGTGTTTGAATTGAATTCTCATATTTGGTAAAATATAGAGAAGTTAAACAAGACAACATTTTAGCTCTATTTTCATTGAAATCATCATTATCTAGCTGCACACATTACACAAGCCAATGTAATTTCATGGCAAATAGATGTTACGGCATCAAGAATGACTAAGATGCTTCGCTTCTCCCAGTGTCCTACCCTCTAACTATCCTTGTTCTCAGGGCTCTGGAAGGAATGTAGCATGTACAAACCTACAAATATTTCAGCAAGTGTATCCACCTGAGAGATCTCATCTGAAACAGTTACCGTGACTTTAACCCACGTCAGCTAAAAATTAAGACGTTGCAGGCAATCCTGTTACTGGAATGAAATTCAAGACTCAAACCTGCCCAACTATTCTGTATTAAATCCTCTTGACCCAGGCTTCACGATGTTCTATTTTGCCTTTTTAGCTCATAAGGCACTGTCTGCCACTGGATATTAATAGATACGGATTTCACAATATAACGGATTCAGTTTGTGATCAAAACAAAAGTCTGGTATTGTGAAAACCAGCTCACAAACCAGACTCTACTGAACACAAAGCTTTAAGGCAACAGTCTCGCTCAAGTACCTCTAATAACTCCGGCTGCTGCGCTACCTGGTCGCACCTTCACCCTCCCGCTACTTTGCTAACAACTATCTCCTTGACTTTTTACTGCTGGCCACATGCCCGCTTCTGAGTCGCTGAGTCAATATTCTGTGATCACTGAAGTCTAGCTCTTCCAGAAGCACAGCGACCATCAGATCTTTTTGTTTGCTTGTTTAATTCTTTCTGCATCGCAGAGGATGCCATTTTATTTCTCTTTTAGCCACGTAGGTAAGGAATGTAACGGATAGGCAACATTGCAAGGCAATTCCAGGAAACATCTGGAATGGAAAAACAGGCCATTGCCTATCGCTCTCCATCAAACTGGTCACAGGTTGCAGGCAATCTTCCCAAGATTTCTTGTGCCAAGCAGCCTACCGTGAGCAGACCCCGTTTATTTTATGATAGACATTCCCCTAGCAGACTCAGATACATTATAATCTTATCCTGTTTCTCAAACACAAGTTTAGGAAGATTATTTCATCAGAAAGGAGCGTTCAGAATGTTACAGACTGAAGTGAGCACGAGGAGAAAGAAATGACCGAAAGAACGCCTCTTCCTGCAGCGTAGGAGTGTTCTGTGTGTCAGAGATGCCGAACTTACAGCGGGGAGCTTCCCTCCAGCCTCCCACACCTGCACGACTGACCCCGGGCTGGTCTGATTTCCAGGAGCAGGAAGGCGCCGAATGGGACAGCGTGGGGTGGTCACCCCACGGGGATGTGTCCCCAGCTTACAGGGCAGCACGCGCTCCAAAATAACCGTATCATCTGCCAGGAACACAATGTGAATGGGACAACTGCGGACATTTTATAGCAGGGCAGTAAAATGTAGACCAGAGCATAAATGCACAGCAACAGAACAAGGCTAGTATTTCTGTACTCTATTTCAAAATCGGGACCATTTTACTTCATATTTTGCTGGGCCACCTAAGCAGCAGCCACGTCCTGCCTCCTGCGCAGGGAGGACTTTCTGTAGCGCAGCCTGCATTCTTCAAACAGAAGAACTGATGAGGAATAGCTAGACTGTAAGCATTTTGCAACTGTATAAACTCCTGCAAACTTTTACATTGCTGTGTTTTGGTGGTGATGAATTAGTTTAGTATGAATTTATACAAAGTACAGACAAGAATGACTTACTTTGATAAATCTTTTACACAAAAGACTTTATCTGCACTGATAGTATAATCTTCCATAATTTTGTTACATTTTATTGGAGAAAACTGAAACAGTTGAAGACTCAGATAAATGAATTATTAAATCTAGCTGAACTTTCTTCTTCCAATTATTTGCCATATTGAGAGAGTAGATTTTTTTCATCGCATTGAACATAATGCAATTCATAAAATGAGACACTGAAATGAATTAAAAACATTGATTTCTCTTCTAAAGATGCATTTTTCTCGTGAGGTTTCTCTCACTTTTTCCACTATCTTAGTAGAATCGCAAAGTACCATATTCAGAAGACACCTGGCATCTCCAGAACAGATTACATTAATTTTTTGTACTAGCATGGCAGTACAGTAGCAAAACTGCAGTTTTTATTCATCCTATTCTGTTTAATACTGTTGCGGAAGGAGACATTTGAATGACTATGTCTTTGTTACGTATGTATGTTCTGTCCCCATCCACATATTTTCAAGTTACTAAAGCTGACAAAGAATAACTTGACCTACGGTGGATTTTATGGTTAATTTTTACTATGCACAAATTTTAGATATGTTTTATTCATTAGCAAGGTTTTGCACTGAAGGTCCTTATTTTTTGTTCACAATATACTATGTAAATTTGATACTCTTGTCTTGGATTCTTACATGCAACCTTAAGAAAGTCATTTGGCCTTTCTGAGAATTATTATAAAGTAACACAAGTGATGTAATTATAAAGTGCATGTCATTAACTTCTGTAAAGCAATTAAAAGAAAATATAAAGGAAAAAGCAGAATAGCAATTGATTTTGACATCACAACCAGTTTTTACCAGATGTTTTTACTCCATACGTCAGCACCTTAAAAAGCAAATTTCATTTTTCTGCCTGCATCTAGGAAGCTGTTGCGTTCTCCATAGTTCTCCACGGAAGTTAGCATTCACCCCACCATTGCTGGGATGCCTTAATTGTTGGCTACCGTAACTAAGCACTGTGAAATGATATTATCACCAAACTCATTTTTCCAGCTATCCCCATAATTAAACTGAGGTTATTAGATCTGCAGTGCTTCACACACATACAAACAACCGAAGAGAATAAAGGCACACAAAACTTATTTCAGTTGAAGAACAGCAACATATAAAACTAAACCTTTAGACAAAGGTCCCTCTTAAGACGCAATGACTGAGAAGCTTCCTGTGATGTGGAAGGCCTGCATACTCTGATGATTCACTGACGAGTAGAGAACACATGAAACGCTCTTCAAGTGAAGAGCACATTCTGAGCAATATAGAAAAGACTGCGACAGGAAAATGAAACTTTGGCCTGTTTTGAGGAGAGAGAAGAGGCACAGGGAGATGGTGGGAATTCTAAGTAATTACTGTTTAGAAAGATATTTGAATTTGCTTGTTCAATATACTGAGGAAATGTCCTACTTGTTACAGATTCCATATCTTCACCGCTATAGCTAGCTGACAAAATATTCAGCAACACCAAAGCTAGACTTGAAAAGGTACCGCAACACAGAAAACAGGTGAACTCAGATTAGAAAAAGCAGGTTTCTTAATATCATTAGGAAATTATTTAATAATAATTTTTAAAAGACTCAACAAGTCACACAGAGGTAAATGCATGTAAGAAACTTCCCTAGGAAGTTTCAACCTTGAATGTCTTCGGGCCACTGGTGAGTAGCTTCATCCAAGCTAAGTTTCTAGTGAAAGCATCTGGAGTTTTACGGCAGTATGACACGCAGGAATAGTACTCGATTTATATATGGTAATTTTAAAAAGCACAAGATGATTTACAGTGCAACAGTTGGATTCTCTACACTGAGAAGTAAGGTTCAATACACAAGACAGTGTGTGAAGGCTGTTCAGTGAAGCCAGTAAAGATAAGGAGAACAGTCGTCTTACATGCTAGGGACATCTAAGGTCTTGTTCACATGCCAGTAGTGTAACATTTGGTGTTTGTGAGAATGAAGTAGATATACTGAAGGTTAACCACTTTCATGACAATCAGAAAACAAACCAGAAAAATACAAAAGGTGCCTTGAAAATCTCACTGTGCCAATGCTTTCAATGCTCATGTGCCTCATGAAAACCAATGCCGATTGTGAGCTTGTCCAGCTATGTGGCAGGACTTGTTAAGGAAGTCCTGTGTCTTTGGTCCTGAAGAGACCAAACCATGAGTGACGCTGGAAATATACTTCTGGAAGAGGTCTTCTAGTTAAAACTCGGCTCCTTGTTCAGCATTCTTTGTAATCTGATTCTTATTTCTATGATCAAATAGTAGAGAGCCTGCCTGGAACCTCCTGTGAACCTGCTCCTCGTGGAGCAGCAGGTAGAGCGCTTGAACCGGAAGAAACTGGGCAAATAGCAGAGGGGGAGTGAACAATTAACGCTGATCCACTTCTGAAGAACAAACAAAAATTTCTGAGAAGTTTGAATACATTGTATTTGAGGGCAAAGCTTTCTGGCAGTAAGAAAGTTTTCTAATTATATAGAATTAATTAGTCATTAAAACCTTTAACATAAAACTCTTAACTTGCACGCCTATTTTGCCTCTTTGCTGAGGAATACATGACGCATTGCTGTTGGAGAATGATGTGCAGCCTTAAAGACTTCCATCTTGGGCAGAGCGTTCAGCGTAACACGCTGCCCTGTCACCGTAAACTCTATAGGCCAAGAGAAGCAACAGCTTACAGATTCTAGGAGTTGCCAAGATTACATAAATCTATGACCCCTCAAGGTTCATTAAGTCTCGGAGACCACCCGGAAACTTCAGAAGTATTCAAGTATTGTTCCACCTTAAGGCACCTAAGTTAGCTAACTATACAAATGACCTAAATCTCCACTGGTATTATAAATTCCTGTGGGCCATTCAGAGCACCTGCGACAGCGGCACGCTTTGAACTACCCTGTGGCAGCACTCTCATCTCCTGCCACTGAGCACAGTGCGGGCCTAGGGAGATTAGCCATGTAGCCAGCCAAGATCCCAAACTTGGGAGGGGCTTGTCTTCTTGCTTTCAGTGCACACTTGTTGCTGGGAAGGGAGCTGCCGGTGACCACAGCAGAGCTTGGCTCTCCCTATCCGTCTTGCCCTAATGCCGCCCTCGGCCGTCTCTGGTAGCCGGCCTGCAATGGGGTATGGCTGGGCAACCAGCGTGGGAGGGGACCTTGCCACGCTCACTACCGCTGTGCGTGCAACAACAATGCCGGAACAAGGGGATTTATCTGCTGGGAATCACTAGCTGGCCCAAAGCCACTTCATGCTGAGTGTGAACCAGAAACTCATCGCAGTACAATGAAAATCCATTAATATAATCACTGGACCTTTAGATACCTGAAAGAATACCCCTGACATCTCAAACCTATTAATTTACTTGAACCCTAAAGAGAAGGAAATGGCTGCTGAATATAATTAAAGCTTACTGCCGAGAAGAAGAAACTATTTTCTGAAAGTTCAGGAAAAGAAGTCCCTCGTTCTTCCTATCAGCCGTAAGTTTCCAAAATGCTGCTCACACTTAAAGTAAGCAAAAATTTGCTGAAAGGACTCAGGAGGGTGCTCTGCTATTCTGTTATGCCCAGAAATAAAGAAATTATCTAAGCACTGAAACAGAAATCCAGGAGGAGAGAGCAGGAATCAGACCTATATTTATCTAAGAAAGGAAATGAAGAGAATCATCCAGTTCCAGGGTCTTCCTCCCTTTGACTGATCTTTGCTCGCTTATAGAGCTGTTTTCTCTTTATGACTCTCAGATTATTAAAAACTGTTATCACCTACACAGTCAGTAAACTAATGAGCTGAAAGGTACTATATGGACTGTATAGGGTATCTACTGCTGGATCGGCAGGGACAGGGCTTTGTATCTGTACCGTTACTTTTCTAAGTGTGACGGAGTCGTTTTCTTTTCTCAGTCACTCCCCAAACTGCACTGATCTACTGTGTGAACTGTCTCCATTTGTTCAGCTATGCTGCCGTGCTGTCTGTAATGCTCTCTTGTCCGTTTTAATACATTAAGCCATCTGCCGACAACAGAGCATGAATAACAAGATTCAATCCGTCTCTGATATGAATGCAGTACTCTTCTGTGCCGTTTCCAGTCATTTGATTAGTTTTCCTTCCATTTCTGTTCACGATGAGAAAAAGATAATATTTTCACTTGCCTATTTTCTGCAAGTACAAACACATCTATTATTTCAAAACTCAGCCTATTCTAAACATAATCTCTTTTATTTACTTCCATTAAATAAGACACAAGAGAGGCTGTGCCACCTATTGGGAAGCAAAGTGGGACACCGTGCATTTGAATACATTTTATGGGTAACCCTGTGTCTTTCACAAGCGACATGCGGCTAGCGTACTAGCTGCACTGGCAAGCCCTTACTCTAGGGCTCAATACACTACTCTCTGCCTGTTATTCCACCTAAACTACAGGAGGAGCTGAGTAATCTTCAGCAGGAGAAGTAAATTACATTATCGGGCAGGTGTACAGTACCGCTACAGGAAGGACCCCATGAAGAACTACTCCACACAAACATCACTGTGGGTCGATTCAGTATTTTACCCTGTTTTCATAAATGACCTTGAACCTGCCCATCCAGATTCAGCATCTAGAAAAGCACTAGCGATAGCGCTAAGACAAAATGTTAGGCTGATCATCCAGAGCAGCATAACCTGAAAAAAAGCAAATGCTAGGATTCTGAGCATTAAGCATTTCCCCTGAGTGAGAACCCCCGTGCAAGGGTCTGGGTGCTTCTGCCGGGATGCCTTTGTAAGCTGCTGCCCCGGTGAACATCTGAACTCCATGCAAGTGAAGGCATCTGTTCACCAACTTCAGTGCCATACACAACCCGACATTTTGGGACACATTTTGTCACTGCCTCCCTTTTCAGCTTTTCCTGAACGTTTCTTTGTTCTTACTTGAAAATTCAGATGCCTTGCTGAAATCTGCATCTACTATTGCTTTGCAAGAATAGATACAGATTCTGATTCTTGTTTACACTATGGTCTCTTGGCAGCGCAGAGTATAAACTACGCTTTCCTCCACGGGAAAGCTCTTTGCACTCCTGGAGCAATTTAAAGGTATCTTAGTATGAATACGAATCAGAGCCCGTGAGACATTTTTGATATAGATTCTGCTGGAAAACTGCATTCCGCAGTCCTAGCTGCTTGGACACAGTCTTTTCACATTTTCCGCTGCTTGTATGTCAGGACAGTCTAGCGTGAATATGAGACACACATTGGCTTCTTCACAGTAAAGAAGAGAAAACTTAATTTTCTGCTTCAGAAAACACAATTGCTCATTCAGAAGGTCATCAAATACCAGTCTCCTCTATGGAGAGAAAACACTGAAAAGAAGTCTTGTGAAGGAAAACTCTCGTATCTTGCCATTAGATCCTAACAAGTTGACTTTTGGTGGTGTGCATTAAAGAAGATGGAAAAAGTACAGAAGACAGATTTATAACTCTGCAAAAAGACTAGTGTTACTTTTTTGCATCAATGTTTATGTATTTATTTATTCCGCCCTGCCTTGATATAGTAGTTGTATCTGAGAAACATTCTTTAAACCTTTAAGACTGACTATAAGAAATATTTAATAAGGCAATTTGTATGTTGAAGCTATGGTTAAAGAAAACAGACTATTGCAACTTTGTATGTATGTTTTGAACTATTATGAAACAGAAAAGAGAATTTTTCCTTACGCTATCTCCCACATTGAAGAGTGCAAGACAATTTAGTCCAAACTGTCTTTATAAGCATATAATTTTAATGAGAAATCTAATGTAAAGCAATAATCTAAACAAGTCCAGAAATCAACACTACAAATTCTGTTCATGTTGGTCTTGAAAAAAAAGAGAATCATCTGTTCTCTTAATCTGAATGTGAGTTATAAGAGATGGGCATGAATCACACCAGACTGATCTTCTCCAGAATTTATCTAATTCCCCATTTCCAGCAAGAATTGCCGGTGGGTAACACTGTCATATCAGGCATCTTCACAACACCTATCTATCTATCTTAGGGGCTACAAACCATGCTTTGAAAGTGCTTATCCCTCTCCTCGACTATGCAAAAAAACTAAGCTCTTTGTAACCCAACATAACCTACAAAAATGCCGAGAGCATCCTTCCTATTATTCAAAGCAACAGTGCTATTTCAGCGGAATCCCATGCTATTTATTAGTCATATTACTGAAAGTACTACATAGTTTAGAGCTGGACACATAAAAAGTTTGACACATCTAACAAGCTCATACTTCAGGTATTCTGAATCGCATGTTGTTGTTGCCTCCACTGTACAGACATACAGATTTGCTAAAAGCCTCATTTTCCACCAGTCGGGGTTCCCTTGATAACTACAGAAGCGCTCTGAGGAATAGGTTGTCACCTATGACATGACTGCATTAAAGTACAAGATACTTCAGCCTTAAAAAGATTCTAATTTGATATTCTGTTGGTTTGTTGCTGCTGTTGTAGCGGGGCTCGTTTGTTGTTTTCCTTCAGCTTCAAGACTTGGTTTGGTGGGCAAAGGAAAAAGACGGTATCATACGGTGACCTAAGCAGCTCAACCGATTTAAACACTGCTCCTAAATATGGGACACAGCTCTCTTTTCTGCTTGGTTTGGACTGATGACCACCCTACTCCGTTTTCTCAAAGCTGTTCCATATTGTGTTAAAATAAACAAACAAAACTCAGCACTGTAAACAGGGGCATGACTTTGATTCTTTAGATCTCTGGGGTGTGCTCTTACTCAAATTCTTTTCCTCTGTGAGCCAGTGAATAAATACCTTTTACTCTTGAAGTGGAACAGCTTCCACAGATAAGCAGAACAGACGGAAAGCTCAGACAATGACAGCATAAGTTGCATGGATTACACAATAGTCACCTTTGCAAGGCTTACAAGTGGACTACATTTAGGAGATTTAGGAGGAAGGTACTACTATCTATAACTACTCCTCTGCTAAAAAGCATGGCCTACCCAAAACTTGTTAATACCATTTATTGAATTGAAATGAAGACTGAACCTAGAAAATAGAGTTGTAAGTGGAGTTCACCACAGTTGAAGGTGATCAGTATAAGAAGGTCACTTTAGATTTTTTTTTTTGGGGGGGGGGGAAAGCCCTAACTCCCAAGCATCTGGGCACCCAGTGGAAAAAACAACCCTACTCTAGCCCTGTTCTCTGTGGATGAGTATTTAGGCTGGCTTGCGGAGCTGACTCGTGACTCATCAGCATACCTTCAGAAATAGCCCACATAAACCCAGTTTTTTGGTATCGTGCTGATCAATTACCCTTTAAATATAATTGAAAGAAATTCAGCAGGTCAAATGCCAATGACCTCTTTCACTGAGTTCTTGTTAAAGTATGGAAATAGAAGTAATTTGCTTCCAGTTATATACTTTCATGAATACAGATCCTTCTATATACACTATGCATTTACTTAATAAACTTCTTCATCAGTACTCACAGTGGAGTATTGCAGCACTACTGATGTCCTGCTATGACCCTATGTAATTGTAAACTCGAGTGGCCAGCTACTGAATGACATCAAACCGAGAAAGATTTCTAGGTTCTTTATAACACAGAAAAACAGATAACCAAGATTAGCTGAATTTTTAGTATTAGCTGTAATAAAGAATAAAATTTCATCACCATAGATGTAACTCCAATGTCTTTTAAGGCAGTCAAGCTGTACATAAATCAGAGCCTCTTACTCTATATTCAGATCACCTCAATTGGGAAAGCTTCCTTTTTAAATGTTTAAAACTTTAGGAAATCTAAAAGCCAAATTGCGTCTGCAAGTCTGTAGTGCTTGTAGAAGAATACATTAATATATCTCAGAACGAACACATTAGCAATGAAGTCACAGAATGCTTGCATCGGGTTTTCCTGCAACATTTCACGGTATATTAAATAATTGGTTTCACACAGCAAAGCTGAAATGTATTTCCAAAAAGCTAGAAATAATGCACGTAAGTCTGTATTACATGTGCACTGCTGTGCATATTAAAAGTTTAATGGATTCTGGAAGCACCACCCTCTAAAAATAGTACATTCACTGTACCTCAAGTACTTCGCTGGAAATAAAAAACAGAAATCAAAGGCTGGAGGTGAAAAACACAACTCATAAAATCCCAAGAGCAACCTATGTGTTGAAGTCCTCAGAAACCTACTACATTTGAGCATGGAATCCAGCATGGGTTTCTGTGTGCACAGGACATGGAAGCATCCCTGAAGCACAGCGGTGATGAAAATGGCACCGGAAGATGTACTAAGGGAATTCTGCCACAGAAGAACTTCTGCACACAGAAAGGCTGCATGTCTTTTGTTTATTTGTAATAACCTCAGTAACCATTGATTAATAACTTCATCGGTTAGTTACTGCTCCACTGGATTTACCGAATCCCAATGAAGTCTGCCAGTACCCGACTATGAAAGTTTGTCTCCCTACCATCAAGAGCAGTAAAACCACCTCAAATGGCAATCTTTTCTCCTGTTACTGAAAGAAGGACAAGGAAGGACCAGTATCGCTCCCAAGTGTCAGTGCTAGCTAGCACTACCTTAAAACAGGCAACGTTGTATCTGAGCAAATCTCCCAGATGTTTGGTCATCTAGACATAACCTGCACATTGAACCATATATTGATCCTGGACATAAATCGCTTACCTTGACTAACACGCTGTTGAGACTTGGTTACAAAAGGGAAATATGATGAAATAAAACAAACAAACAAATACCCAAGAAACTCAAGACATAAACTAAATTCAAGACCTAAAGTACACATTATGATGTAAGGAAGCTCTGGAGGGAACGGCTGGACGGCTACCAAGGAAGGCATGCAGAAGTACACTGAGTCATGAAGCTGCACTGAAAGGACAGTGGAAAGGAACTGGAGGAATAGGATTAGGCATTTGCTTTAGAAAGAAAGAAGACAGACTTCTGGGCCATTGATTAAAAACATAAGTAGAGAAGCGAGTAACTGGGGAGGAACATGAGCAAGACTATGCAGGAAAATAATTCCATCTCTTCTCACTTCATTTAGGGAAAGTAGCACTTTCAAAGGACAAGACTATAAGGAATTGCAAAGGTAAAATAAAATACTAGTATCTGGAACAAGAAGGAACAATAAGCAGATCACTGATTGAAATTTTCAGCTTGTAGGCTCTTGATATAGACGAAATATACCTCTGTAATAAAACTACATCTCTCTCTCACCCCTGACTGCTCCTTTCTCCTCCCCTCTCCCTGTTTTTGACCAATCTGGACCCACTGTAAAAGCAAGCAGCAGGTTGGTGGGTTTGGCTTTTGTTTTTTGTTTTTTTTTTAAATAAAGACTTGAACAATTGAAAACGTATCCCCCAAACAGACTAACTTGAGTAATAGTAACGCACTGTAATAAAGAACAATACATTGAACATTTAAATGAAAATCAAATAAAGGTCAAATTAATACATCAGGAGGTTAGCCTCAATGTTGGTTGAATTTAACAAATTAGATCAAAAGATTAATACTATGACTACACTATAAATGCTAAAGGTAACAATACACTAACCTCGTTGGTTGGTTATAAACTCAGCTAAAGGCTTTAATTTCTGTCAGTCAGTACTCCACTTACAAGCTTGTTAAATATGTTAAAACTCGAGAAAAGTAAGTCACAGCGTCAAAAGCAGCTTCTCTCAATTCACCAACTCTGGCCCCACATTCTTCCTCCCACAGCAGGAGCAAAAGAGATATTAAAAAGAGTCCCTAAAAAGCAAAACTGTTCTAACCTTTGTGACTTTTACTGGTAGGACATACCCTCATGAGAACTTTTATGATACATATTCAATGGGAACTTTTTCCTGTGTTCCCTGTGTTCAAGTTCTAGTTAGTGCTCATAAGCACATGGCTGTGGATTTATACAGCAAAGCTGAAGACTACAAAAAGGCTGGACTCTTATTGTTTATATTTTTAAAGAATAGCTTTGAAATGGAAACAGCATTAAAACTTCTTCCTGAACCAGTGACCTCTCATAGGCTTCTTGCCTTGGAGCACGAACGACGGCTACAAAACACATTTTCCCGGCACAGAGATTTCCGATCAAAGTTTTTCTCCAGACACAGGTCAAATACTCCTGCAGAAAACTTCTTAATGTCACAACCATCTCCACCTAAGGCAGCTGTGTTTTGAGAGGCCACGAGGTTTACCAGTTTCCCTTAAGATTTTTCACTTCTCCGGAAGACAACAAGGGAATTGGGAATTTTTCTGCTATCTAAGTTTAACTTGCTCTCAATGATGTGAAAGGCATCAGGGCAGTCTGGTAAAATGCTAGTCTGGAGCCACGGAATCTGGTACAATCAAGTCTTATCTGGGAAATATTTTTTACTGTATGGATTGGCTGCTGTACTTCTGAGCTGTCCTCACACAAAGTAGATTGACTAGTGTTTCTTTTCTTTCTTACTGTTACATCTCTGGCAGAGTCACACACGGGAGGGGGGGTAGTTCATGTGCTTTTTCAAGTATTTGCTGAAAAAATTATCAAAATGAAAAAAACATGGAAAATACGGAATACACTACTTCGTTTTTTCCTCTCGCTGCTAGGTCCTGACAGTAGATTTCCACTTCACTGAAATGTGTACATGCTCGATGGCTGACACAAACATAATAAAAAGACCTAAAATAAAAAAAGTAACACGACATCTTAATGGGTCAAACTGTGGAAAGTCAGTGGTAAAGTTCCATCTTAAAACCTCTAGCCACTAGAGACTTCCATAAGAATTATTTTGTCACTGTCATTTCAAAGCAAACTCCAAAAAAACCCCCCATAATTTTCAGCTAGCTTACTAAAAGCTCTAGCCAGTCCAAACTACAAGGATTAGGCTTGGTGTCCCAGCATTTAGTCACATTAGCTTACTAATTGTTATCGTAAGTGACTAAAAGATGTAAGTCACATATCCCGTGTTAGTCACATTACGGTATACTTGAGAAATTACTACGAATAATTTTGTAGCAGTGGTGTGTGTTGGAATAGTGCTGCTACAGTTTAAAGTTATGCTTCTGGTGGTTTAGTCTGGTAAAAAAATTCACAGCAGTAAGAAAATCCACAGACTAAGTAAGTCCACCTAGGCCATCAGTACTTGCATCGCAGGCCACCTTTGTTAGAAAAAAGTCATTTTGTTTTATAGCGTATCGCTCTTCTGCAGGCTACATATTCAAGACTTCTTGGGTTGAAGAGTCACCAGTGAGATTATGAAAGGATCGACTTACTGCTTTGAAGGCATGACTGCATTCAGTTGTAGCAAAATATGTGTATGTATGGTACATAATGGGTCTTTTAAAAATCCCCTAACCGTGTATTTATGTAATTGGAGATACTTTGCTTTATGTCACATCAAGTGAGGAAGAAAATACCAAATAACTAAAGCAGTACTCACTAGTGAAAGGAACTTGGCAGCTGTGTGAACAGAAAAACCACCATTAGTTTCTTTTCTGTAGCACTAAAATACTGTTTGCAGTGTGTTGCCATGCTTATCTGTAGGTTTCATGTAAACAAAAGCACAGTAACAGGAGACTACTATCTGAATAATTATCTACCTTCCCACCTACCCCAAGAAGAAGTGGAAGCTTCAACATTAACTTTACAGAAGTGCAGACTGATGACTGAGGCTCAGCCAAGCCAAAAGTATGATCCTGTGGCTTTGTCCGTCTTTATAAAAATACACCAGAGATACTAGTGAGGAGGAAAAAAATAAAATAAAAATAGTGACACTGGAATTAACATCCAGAAATAAATACAGGCCATGAAACAACTCTCTTTCTTCTGATATCTCTCACTGTATTGATCACATGAAGTATTACATTGCAACTCGCTACTTTTTTGGTGGATTCCAAGACAGCACTTGAACGTTCACAAAACAGAACTGGAATCTGAAGGTTATTCATTGATATTTTCTGTCCTAGCTCGCTGTTCTCTCGACAGCTGCGTGACTGTCATTACCATACTATAGATCAATGACTGGTAAGTTTGAGAAGACAAAAATGAGATGAAAACCTTTTACAGGAAAAAAAAAAAGTAAATATTTGATTATATGTTTCCATATTCTTAATGCACAATAGATGCTAGAGCTGAAAAATGAAGACTAATACACAACCACACGTGGAAGTGATAACAGTAAGTAAAACTGTGGATAGATACAGGACAGCAAGGAATGAAATATGAGTGACTGGTCAAGCAGATCAAGGAGGCTGGATTTTTTGGAGGGGTTGGTCACTTTAAAAATAGGAGAACATAAAGATAATACAATTATAAACACCTACCCTTTTCCTAGCAGTTCTATACAGAAAGGCCCCCTGGAGCTATCCATATTTCACTGACTGCTCTATCAAAGCAATGTTACGTATTTATAAAATAGGACATAATTTATTTGAAATTTATGTTTTCTTAGCTTGACAACCTGATATGAATTTGAACTTTCCACAAAACATGCCAAAGGACACTGAGACCATATGGTAACCTTCCAACAAGCTGGCTTTCTACATCTGCTGGCTTCTGCTTGTCAAGTGCTCCCAATAATTTTACTTGGGTCTCTTCATCAAACACAAAATTAATGTAAGCAAACAATTCCATGGGTATGTGTAACAACACCTGTTATATATCCACAGTTGCTAAATAGAGAGCCAGGATACTGCTTTTATTTTTCCTTAAGTATATCTTCACAGCAAGGATTGGTTTACATATTCTTTTCTAAATAAACATACAGTGCCTAATTCCACATAATCATCTCACAGCCGCTTCAAATTTTTCTATTTATGATACTGTTGAGGGATATGGCCAAAAATGTCCATAAGTAAGTTAACATACAGATTTTAGGCTACTATGTAAAAACAAGTTGATGTTTCTACAGAAGCGTCAACTGCAACTCTTGAGTCCCTAGGAAAGTGATCGCGTAACAGTCAGTGGAAGGGAGACTAGAGTGAGGGAAGAGAAACCATACCAAGGATGTTCTTTTCTGGAGTTTGATGGCAGAAGAGCAGATAATATGGGAAGGTTGGAGAGGCAGAGGACCCACTGGGTTAGCTTCAAGAAACCAAGACAAGAGATGACATAACTACTTCAAAGATTCAGACTGTGGCAGTAAGACACTCGGCACCCACAGACCGAGATGGGGCTCCACCAAAGGCACAGTCCCCCTCTCCACTTTCTGCCGTCAACCTTTCTCCCACCCACCGGGGAGCTGGCTGTGGAATCAGGACTGCGCTTGGGCTGGGCTTATGCCAATGAGTAACCGCATGTGTTTGGACAGCAGCATTCTCTGTAAGTACTTAAATTCATCTTGTCACTGCTGTTTCTGACTAGCTTTTGCATTCCTCCTGATGTCTCTGTCTGAGCTGCAATTGTGTAACTGAGACTGGAGTTCAAGGTGGCCTTTGCATCATATCTGGCAGTTTAGGCTACACGGGTCATTATGGAGTAATAACCACAGGGCTCTGGGATTCATATGTAGCCAAAGGCAAATGACGTGCTAGGATACTAAGCTTCAGAAGTCACCGGGCAAACCAATTAGATTTTGAAAACTACGTAATAAATCAAGAAGCAATCGCTAGAAACAGATTTTTCATACATGGAGTTTAGCACCCAAAACTGAACAAAAATCCATACTTCAGGAGAAATTTTCCCCGTCTCAAAACCAGACAGCACAGTAGTTACCAGCTTTAAGTCATTAATGTTACTTACTCGCTCAACAATTCCATCAATTGTACCAGCCAATACGTCAGGCTGTTGCCCAACATTAATGTGGTCTGTGGAAACGGGTGTTAGGAGCTAAAGGAATTCTTATCTACAAAACCAGCTCCTAGAAGGTAAGGAAAAGTCTTCAAGTTCTGTCATCTTATGCATAAATACTAGAGCTAGCTTTAGACAGACCAAAAGGCAGGAACCTGAATTAGCAATGAACCTGATTTATCTAGAAATGATGTTTTTTTCTGATACAAAGACACGATCAGTATGCAGTTGTAAATATCCTACAGGCTGAGAGAGACAAACCAATCTCCCTTTCAAAAAAAAAAACAGGGATTGTGGATAAAAGCTGCTACACCGAACTTCCATTTTCACATAAAAAAATGACTCAAACATTTTTCAGTCAGAACCTCTGTCCACCCTCTTGTTCTTGCTAGAATGCAGTAAACCTCTAAAAGCCCTGTTTTAGCCCTGATCCTCCTGTAAGAGGCTCTCACAAGATCATTCCCTAAAAGGGAGAAGGGCAGGCTCAAAAGCAATCAAGAGGAGGCTTGGGAGCAGTGTATTTTTAATAACAGAAGAAGTTAAAAAACTTACGAGCTAAGTGTACAAAATCCACTTTTTTTAAATGATAGCCTGCCAAATCCAATCGAAAAAATTAGCAGTCCATTCCTAAAAAAAAGGTGCTTGTAAACAGTGACAAACAGAAATAAGAATTAGAATTCTTTGTTTATCTTGGCGAAATATTGAGATAAATAGTAATGGTGCTGAGGTGCCCTAGGTCTGAAGGCTAAAGAGATGAATGACATAACTACCATGTTTCCCTCTACAGAACAGAGCCAGAATGTATGCCCATCAGATGCTTTCAGGACATAGGTCTTGGAACTAGTGGGAGAACTTACCATCACATGTAAGAGCATACATGCTAAAAGAAACCAAGCCTAGGCCCCATAAAGGGATAAAGCCCACTAATACAACCTCTTCAAGGTATTGAAATAAGACTTAAAATCAACAAAAGCTGAAACCAAAATTCAACAATTAGAGCCAACTGCACCGAGCACAAAAAAGAACCTCCAGCTCTGACAGCAGCTGAAATCAAAGCGGGCGATATTTTCTGCCCATTTAACGACCAAATGCTGCACGTGGGAGAGGGCTTGGAAACCAGTGCTGTGCATCCAGGAGAAGTAAAAAATTATGCGACCAACTGTTCTTGCATAGATGTTCCCAAAGTGTGATGCACATACAAACAAGAACTCGAAAGAGAATTTATGAAAACAATCAGCATGACAGTAGGACACCTCCAGGTTAGCCCCAGGCTGACTGAAAGAGAATACATGCCTTTCCCTCTAGGCTGCAACGCTGCTACAGAAATGCCACTATGATCCCTCTACTGCTGAAATTAAATTAATCTACACTTCAAAAGCTGCTATGAACCCTGTACCAATTTGATTCCTGTAAGAGAAGCAGAACCATGGGGTAGACAAAAAGCATCACTTAGTGATACTTAACTACTCAATGCATAAATATTTACCTAGAAGTTCTTGATCTTTGTAATAAAATATGGACTCAAGCTGACTCAGGAATTTAGAAGCTTGATTCAGGCCCAAATTTCAAAACTCTCCACGTTACATTACATCTGGAGCCAGTGATCTAGTCTGCAGGTCTCAGAGTCTGTGGCCCTTCTTTTGAAGGAAGTCTTTGTTCTTTTCAGAAAACTGCTGCCACCAGCTGTGTTAGTATAAAGCTCTCAGTGTAAGAGCGATCAGATACAGCATGGCATGTACACTTGGAAGAGAAGAAGGTATCATGCTAGATAGTATTATCTTTCAAAGTCTGTGTTATCCATTTATAAATCATCATCAACAACACTAGTCCTCGCTCCTACAAGTAAGCAGGGGGGAAAACAAATAAATAAATAAAAGAGTATAAACCACAGTTGAAATCAGTGTAGCGGCATTTTCTGTTATGCAGGCACAGTACGTTCTGATGCGCAATGAATTCAGCTCAATCACACAGTTTCCTGGATGCTTCCTCCTTCACCAGCAAAAATATTTATTGGGGACTTCAAGTAATACCAGTTTTGGTCTTCAGATCCTAGTCACATTAAATATTATATCGATAGCAATGGTTCAGTGAACACCGATGTTGTAAATACTTTTAAATTAAAGCAAGCTCTTGGAATAAGTGGCTTAGTAACTATTGCTTTTTCAGTTCTATAGAAAGACTGCTGCATGAAAAAAAGGCATTCAAGAGCTTTTATCCAAACACTTTGCACATATAGTAAAAAGGCATAAACATTTTTGTCTTATTTGACATTTCAAGGATATTCCCAACATTTGTAATAACACTAAACCAGGTGGAACAAATCTCTGAAGAGTATAAAACAGAATATCCAATCTTTTCTAATTTCTTTCCAAAATCTTTATGTCTGCTTCACATCTGCCTCCTCCGTACAGGCTGCATTTCCCCCAAGTAAACCTCGAAACAGTTGTTGCATTCTCAGGCTAAAAAGAAATGTGACATCTGGATGCAAAGTCAGCCAGATGGCAGTTATTCATTGAGGACATACAATTTCACTTTTCATTTGACCTGCTGTAATCTGTGATGCTAACCCCAGCGATATGAGATGCCCCGCTCTTCTGTGCTCTTTCAGTTCTCCTCATTTGTGTCCCTTATACGCCCAGAGAAAGCCAAATCATATGTTGACTCTCTGCTTCTCACACTAGTCTATTACTCAGAAGGCAAGACAAACTTTAAGCTAGAGGAGTGGTAATTCAGAAATAGAAAACCTACGAAAATAAGACTGGGATTTCTGGTACTGAAAGCCGTCCATCCCTCATATTCCGAGGATAAATAAGTATGTTTCCAGAGAAAATACTTATATTCACTGAATAATGTTTTATTTGAGAAAAACAGAACTATCCATGATTGTAAAACTGCAGATTGATGCCTAGAAAAGTCAACATCTATATATGTCTATTTGTATACATACACTAATTCCAGCAAAGCTACCACTATGGCTTTTACAATATTTTCCATCATCTCTTCTACATCAAGATGGTATGAAAATGTTTTCTTCTGAAGTTAATCTGTCATACACACAGCCCCAAACCAAAATATGTCTTCTTAGAATGTCTGAGATTTCATTCCGTTGCTTTTTAGACACCTGAGATGTTTAAAATGTATTCAGATGCTCGGGGCATAATGTATTGTCATCGCTGCTACTAAAACCTACTGTTTAAAACTTCACTTTGTGTAAGCTACATGTAGAGTATCTTGGCACTGAGAAAGTAAGAGCTAGAAGGTATTGAAATAAGTGCCACGCTGAAAACGTGCAGTAAGTTTCGCTGAGACCATTAGCCCAATAGCTTGACTTCCGATATCACAGATAGAATTGCGTTTTTTAAGTATTTCCAACACATCCTACTTATTAAATAAATTTTTAAAAAATCCCTGTTTTGAAGTACAATAGTGCTGGGTACAGCCTCTTAACAGAGGAGAAATCCTATCAACAGGAGAAGTAACTTCTGATTTCACAACAGATGCAGGAGCAGGTTCTTAGCCTTTTCCAATGCAAAGGAAAGTGACTTCTCATTGGGGCAGACGACTACTTTACCTGATAGACTTCAGAGCAGACACCACTGAGCCTGACCTCAATCCTCTCCTTCTCTCACTAAAGTACAAAATCAGCAGGTTCGTGATGGAAGAGAAGGGTTAGACTTTGAGAAAGCACTTTTATGATGTAACTTGACCAAATCCAGCTGTTGTGACTACCGAGTGTAAAAATCAAAATAAACCAAATTAAGGGGTGGAACGTCTAAACATCTTGCACAGCAGTAATTGCATTAATTGCAAAAGAATTACAATTACAGACATCAGATATTCTGAGTCTGTAAACATCATGAGTCTTTCACATCAGTAAAGAACACAGTGGTATTTCAGACCACTGTGGGGAATCATAACATACACGGCTACTTCTGCATTGTGACCGAATTCAAGAGTTAAACAGTTATATTTTCAAAGTGAGAAGTACTTCTATTTTATTGTGATGAACACCAAAGTTGGGGAAAATGAAGAAAATAAAAGAGGCAGGAGTAAAAGAAAAGGAAGGGCTAACAGGTAGCAGAATTCTTTACTGCAAGTCTGTCCAAGCAAAACGCATATACCCTGACATTGCCAAACCTACAGTCAGGGAATCAGGACACCTGCACATGGGCAGTCGGATGGAGACCGGTACAGCACCAAAGGAGAATTTATTCTGATATAGTTTGTGATTCATTCGCTGTACTTGAGCATCGGAAGGTAAAAGGAAGAGAAGACCTTGTTTTGTTGAGTTACAATTTTGTGTATGTAACAGAACACATACTGCAGATACTAAAACTTGATTTTAAGCACTGCTTAAACTGGAAGAGAGCAAGCTCCAAACAGAGAATCATAGAATGCTCTAGGTTGCAAGGGACCTCTAGAGGTCATCTGGTCCAACCTCTCTACTCGAGTAGGGACATCTCTACCTAGGTCAGCTTGCTCAGAGCCGCATCGAGCCTGACCTTAAGAGCATTAATAATGTTCTTGAAATACATGACAATAATACTATCAAGAAAGAGGGTTCCTAGATTAGCTACTAAGTGTTATGTAGTATAGAAAAACAATAATATAAGCAGAAAATAACTTATACAAATTCCATAACTTTTTTTTTTTAAGTAAAACGAGATCAAAAGGTGTTTGAAAACATCAGAAGGCGGCACAGCAATTGACTCAAACAAGATATATGTAGCACTGTCACTACAGTGTTGCTTAGAAGTTCCTATCACAGGTACTCAGTTACAGGAGACAGAACCCAGCTAGAAGAAAAGCGAGTAATTGCAGAAAGAATATTGTCAGAAACTACGTAAGGATAAGGAACATACGAATTATATCGACTGAGCAGGTAGAACAAAAGCATCACCATTATAATCTAAAGCAGCACATGCTGCTAAAGAATCATACAACTACAAATCAGTCTCATTGATACTGCATGGAAGTAAGGATATTATTCTGTAAAGAATTCAAGACTAAGAAGACCCTCAGGGTGTATTTGTATGACATACACTTGGAAGAGGCACATGGATAAACCTTAAGATCATCAGTCACGTTCAAATATTTCAGTAATCATCCTCGTTTGCTGACTTCACTGAACCATTTAACTCATCGGGAAATGATTGGTTATCGCTGACGACGCTTGAAATGGGTTTTCTACCACATTCAGATGAGCTCCTGCATAAAACTTACCTCAATCATAAAGTTGCTCTAAGAGAAGTGCAAGTAATGTAAGAGTGGCTCTCAAACAATACAGGTGTACAGGAAAAGGTGAGTTGTATTATCCTATCCAGCATTCTAGCTGAGATGGCACAGAGGAAAGCATTAAAAAAAAAATCTGAGAGGAGGTCTGTGACTTTAGGTATGCAGACTGTCTGACACTGATTACCAGCTGGTCTGAGGATCCACAGAACACATGCTATATATACTAGGAGTGTAGATTCTCAGTTAATCTGTTAAACTAAAGACAAGATCACTGAGTAGCTCTAATGGAGGAGAAAGAACACTAGTGGGATGAAGAGGTTTTATATCTAAGCTCAAGTACTCACTAAAATTATTCTCACAAAAATAATATTTGAAGGAAATCAAGTACTACAGAACCGAAACAGATAAATGTACCAATGATCTGGAAAAAAATAAGAGTCAGCATGAAAATCCATGCTTTTTGAAGACAACAGACTGCTAAAAAGAAACATATACCTAGAGAGTTGCAGATTGAGAAAAGGGGTGCTTCAGAGATTGCATTTTGATTGTTGCTTGTTTTACAGAAAACTAGCAGAGAGAGATTTGGGGGTAGGGTGGGCGAGCTGGTAAGGTTCGTTAGACCAAATTAACCACCCCAGATTTCAGAGCTGCAGTAAGTAGAGTTTCAGCAATGCTCTTACAACTGGAAGTTAAAGAAGAGTGGCATGACAAAAGATCCTGTCAGTAAGATTAACAAAGTACAAGATACGGTCACGTGATGAGGCAACAGGCCAAAGCAGCTAACCATTCGAGACTGTATTGAAAAGAGGAGAAAGAGAGGAAGATGAAGAAGAGCACCGATAAAAGACAGAGACGACTGGATTTAACTGCAAATCAAGCAAGTAAAGACTGGCAAAGAGAAACAAGTGTGGAAACAATTGGCTTATGACATAAAGCTACAAAGAATTCCTATGTATAACAACATTCCTCAGAGGCAACAAAATTCTAAGGCCTTCAATAAGAAGCAGCTTCTCTTCTTTAATCGTCTTAATCAGGTATAAAGCCCAACATCACCTGGCCATGCAGTTGACCTGATTACATTGCCTCAATGCTGTGCAGAGGTATCTGTGCTGTCACGGACCCTCCCAGCAGGAAAGCGATGTCAGCATGGGGACCTATTTGGGTTAATGCAGTTTGCTGCTTGGCAGACCCAGTATGCCAGTGCAGACAGAAAAAGTCTTGGCCCATTTTCTGTCGATGCGCTCTTTTACAAGCGCTGCTTTTGGCTTTATCTTTCAGCTAGCTTCTCCTGGTTGGTTTTTCATCATATTTGTAAACTTTATATAGACAAATATCGGTTGTGAAATACAGAAAATAGTGTATGCAATTGAAACAGCATAATAATATTGGGAGTTTTCTGAGAGTAGTTAAATCCTAAAGCCTGCCACTCGGCTTCAACTAATCTCACTCTTACAGCTAGGACTAAGTATTGTATTAGACCTCAACATTTCATGATCCTTGCAATTTTTAAGTATCCCACAAGTTGCCAAAGAATGATTAGTTGAACGCTATTACTTCCTTGGAAAGATGAATTTTATGATGTTTCACATACTATACTTTGCCTCTAACTGTAAAGCTCAGTTAAATAATTCAATTAAAATTTCATTCCTTCCAGTGACAGCACAAGATAGTCAATCTGTCTCACACTTAAATTAGAATGTATCAATGAAACAAAACAATTACTTTCCACATTAATAGAAGGCAACAAAGTTAAAGAAGCTTGTGTGTTTAACCACATCGAAGTACAAGTCTTTGTAAAAGAAACCAACCAAAAAATTGCAATGCAGAGGTTTTCTTTGAAACCCACAGAACATTTTTCTCTTTGACTATGGATATATCCCATACAAAAATATTCATTCATGCATGTATAAATTCTACATGCAGCCATAAATATTAAAAATTTATACATAGAATACATACATTACTTTATGACTGCACTATAGGAGATGTGTTTCCACAAATTAGACTTCCCCATCAAAGTCCTAAATAAAATTTAATTCAATTACATCAATAGTGGTTTATTGTGATCATAAGTAGATCCAAAGCAGTTCATATTTTCTCCATTACAAGTGTTATTTCCAAGGTTGTTTCTCCTTAATTATGTTCAGCTCTATCAGACTTGCATCAGGTATTTGGAGCAAACACAGTCCCAACTGTGCTATGGACATATTGAAAGAACTCTGGTTAATGTTTATGGACAATTTTCTATTAGAGTACTAATTTGGCTGACTTTTAGCCATTCTTTGCACTTAGCATGGCTATTCAATTTATTCATAACTGGGCAAATAAGTTCTAACCTCATTTCCATCAGTACCTGGAACAGCTTCAGTGAAGCAGAATTAGTCACCCTTTTTAACATGCCAGCACAACAAAGCAGAATGTCTGCCAGGAATTTGCCCGTAAACTATGCCAAAGCTGGTCACCTCTCTCAGCATTACAGTTTCTTATGAATGATACTATGTACAACATGAAAGCATTTTTAAGCATACCTTCAATGTTTGAATGGAATCAGATGAAAAGAGTACATATAAGGAAGAGTCTTAAACTAAGCCATAAGGAACTAATAACACATGCTATCACTATCACGGGTCTAAGATCAGAAAAAAAGTTTATTGGTTCTTAACGTATTCTATTAATTCTATTATGTCCTTTTATTTTGTTAGTTCTGCATTCAGAAATGTATTTAAGCAGCTACCTAGATTCCAGTTTGTTAATAGCCTCCTAAAATTCTGTGGGCCTCCTCTCATACTAGTCATTTAAAACATATTCTTGATTTAGGACCACAGACAAGTCAGTAAGCGAAGAAGTCAGCACAGAGAAGGCTGTGAAATTGCAACACTTTTAAAGAACGCTTTATTGTGTGTTGAATGCAAGACACTCAACAACATGAGCAAATCATGGATGGGGATCCTGAATACATTCTAGGAAGCACAGCCGTATCATAAATAATGACACAGACGATATCTAAAATTAATTAGAGAGGCAAAGAGATTTTACACTACAAAAAATTTATGCGCAATATGCATGCGCAACTTCCTTTCTCTTTCAACTAGGAATTGATGCAATCTGCCAATTATTTCAGCAGAAAGGAACATTCCTTAACTATCCTGCAGCAACAATCCAAGAAGCTAATCTGATAAGAAAGCAGACAGTAAAAAGAGCTTCTTCATACTCAAAATTAAAATGAGCAAATGTGACAAGGCAGGTATGAGACAGAAGAGCAAACATCAGGAGGATTAAAGAAAATAAAAGTTTATAAATAAAAAAGCAACAAAACTGAGCAAAGAGAGAAGGATGACTATTACATTTTTAGAATGAATGAGGGAAATGTGTGACAGTAACAAACTATATGAACTGTTTACATTGTTTTACCTATTCTTCTAAAATAAATTTGCCTTCATCTTACCGAAACATCCCTGCTTCTGAGAATTCAGAAATTTCCTACATTTAAAGAAAAATTATTCTAATGAGACCAATGACACTTATCTTCACATTTATATATTCCCATGTAACAATCCTCCAAGGATACAGTGACATGGTATGTCTTCTAAATGGTAATTGCTAGAATTAAAATTAAAATGCCAATTAAGAGTTTCACAGCAGTCAAAAATATCAAGAGAATTTTTGGGATGCGTAGTTTGTCAATACATTGATGCCATAGGTGGGCACAAGCAAAACAAGCTAGAGATATTTTAGCCCTAGCAGTGTCTGAATGGTGTGCGTTTATCTCACTGTCACAAGGGCACTCTCATATGAGTAGAGCTCAATCCCTGACCTCGGATCATATCCTGGTAGAACTCCAAGGCAAAACAGAAAAACTTAAAAAAATGCATGCAGGGATAGGAATTCTCAAAAAATGTCAGGATAAGTCTAAATAACCTCTCTTTTTTTTCCGCAGTGATTACTCACATGCGCATCTGGGTGACTGTTACAAGCATAAATCTGACCTGCGTAGATTACAGACAGGAGGATTTCCTAGAACAACACTGGAAAGTCACCTTTCAGAGAGCTGTATCATGCTGTGTAGTTTCCACAAATAACACTGTTTAGCAAAAGCGTGCACAAAACTTCAGACAAGTCTTGGGAACAGAAACATTCATCAGAGATGCTCTAAGGTTGCCTGTATTCTCCCCAAGAACGTATGCAGCTTCATCTTTACAGAAAAGTCTGACTATAGTCCTCCAACTCACTGCAACAGCCCCTTAATCTACTTAATGGTCTTTCTGCCATGGAAACAAAGAGTTAAGTCTCTCCCAAAATGGCTTTATCCTATAGAGGTGAAAATGGAAAGCACCACCAAACGTACTATGGGAATTGATTTTTTTGAAACTCGGGTGGCGTAAGGTTTAGGGATACAGTAAGCTGAGAAGTTTTTTTTACTTAAGTTCAATTGAGTGATAGTTTGAGAAATGAACGGGGGATATTAGAAAAACAACAGGTAAAGAAGGTAAGTTGTTATGACGTGAATCTCTAGCTCATCTAGCAGAGTCAACAGCCACAAAAGACTGCGAGACTCAAACTTTCTCACTAGACATTTCAGCACCGAGCTTCAATTCTATTAGAGCTGGCATGCTTCACTGAACTCTGAAAGAGCTGTAGCTGTTAAGAAAACAGTGAGGAAAACCAGCAAATGTCTTCCCGTGAAGAAGCAGAAGTTGCATCTTCTTTCTTATTGACTTAGCAGACATCAGCAAAAACCCAAGTCTTACCCACAAAAATGTTTATTTTCCTCCCTTCTGCCTGGCACAATTCAGTATTTCTGATGGCTTGGGCTTTCAATTTACCCTCTGAAGTTGTTGAGGAAATCTCCACAAAATAATCTGTTTAAGTTTGCATTTGGATTGACTCAAGTTCATAAATGTTTTTCTTTGCTACTCCCCAGTGCTAAGCTAGCCTTGGTCACGTCACATAGATTGTCATCTGTTAGAGAATTCTGGCATGCAAACATGGCTTAAATATTACTTAGGTGCTTAAATCCCAAATATAAATCCGTAAAACACTTGCTCAGCTACCATTTATGGTTTTGCTGTCCAAAGTCCTTACAAGTTTGCACAGGGGCAGGTTCTCCAAGTAGCAGAATCCTGCACTCTGAAACAGTGGGCCTCGAATGAGCCATCGTAGTCTTTGTTATTTCCATCTTAGGTTTTCCACCTGATTATATTTTGCAATATCAGAATTAATTCCCATGCAAATCCATCCCTTCACAGACATACACTTTTTGGCACTGTAGACCACAATAACAAAATGACGAAAGTTTGATTCCCAAAGGCTGTGCCTCTCCAAGATGATTTTTAGTTACTAAGAAAAGTTACAGACATCCAATTTTTTGTACAGGGGATTGTAATTTTCAACATCTAGAGATAGCAGACAGATATTATTCCTGTGCTCTGGATTCTGTAGCTCTTCGAGCCTGAATGTAGGGTATGCATAGAATGAATCCACATGTTCCTGCTGGTTTCCACAGGAAAGTGGGAGTGGTAGTGTTTTCCTCAGTAAGGAAAACAACCTCTGCCCATCCACTTTTCCATACACCAACACACATGCATAAGCATACACAACGTGCATTTACCCACCGTAGTCATTATAGGAAAGTGCAGATCTCCTATCCTTTCCCTCTGTCTAGATCTCCAGACAAATCTGCTTCTTCAAAAGCAGAGTCTTAAGCCCTAGCTTCTCAGGATTGTTAGGCCAATGCACAAATGAACTACATAGAACTGAACTTTATAGACTTCAAGTCCTTCAGCGCCCCGTATCTACAGTGTTCAGTGAAAGCAAACTAGAGTGGAGGGAAAGCAACTATGTTTTCTTCTTCATAGCACTAATTTCAAAATAAAAATAGGTACACAAGGAAAATGTTTTTGATGCTGGAGCTTAAGAAACCTTATCCCTATGGGCTCATTTGGAATATTTAACTGGGAAATCTACAATTTCAATCAAATCAGTTTGAGATAAGTATTGCCTGCATTCACTAACATTTACGTACAAGTTGCTCAACACTGAAAGTAAAGCTCTGCGGTTACCTTGGGAGCCCAAACCTCCTAGATCTATCACAGAATTTATGTACAACTCTGTGTGAGCTGTTTAACCTACAAGTCTTCTGGTTCAGAACTTTAAAACAGGGCTAATGTCAACTCTCAGATGTGTTGGGAGAAGGACTTCGTTAACCTTTACAGTAAGCACTGCAACATTCTGTATAAAGAACAAGGTATTTTCTTGCATATTTATACAACCCCCAATGTAAAGGCAGGAAATGCTCTGTACAGGCAGGTAAGACAAAGCCTCTGACCTGAACGCTTACCCCCTAAAATAAACACACGCCATGAAAGTGAGCGCGCTTACACCACCATAGCCTCCCAACTTCTAAAGCTAGTTTTAATTAAGACACAAGCCAAAACAAGGTGATTCTTCAAACAAAGAGAACTCAGATCTGTTTGGTATCACAGCACCTGTGAATAACTTGCTGGTCTCAAACTGATTATTTTACTCTCTCAAAAAACAGGGGAGACAGGAGGAAACAAAGCAATGACAGCAGCACCTATAAGCAAAACAGCGTAACCAGACTTCAATTTCCATTTAATTGTTTAAAGATGGTGTAGATTCTAGAACTGCTGATGAGATAGTCCACCAAGTTCATACAGTTTAACAGAAATTCAGTATGTATTTTAGCAGGTTGGACGAGTGGATGAGGCTGCAAGATGCCAACAAATTATGGCTAGAAAATAAGTCAGATCAGAACACCTCTGTTAAAAAAAACATCACAGTGAGTTCCCTCCTCCTTCTTGGGCAGGTATTTCAAGACCTGAGGCCCCTAAGGGACTTGCTGTTACAAGAACTCTTACATAAGCTGGGCTACAGAAGCGACCCAAAATACTCTGATAGTAAAAGCTGTTAACAGAAAACAAAATTTTAACATCGAGAATGCAGTACCGTATGAGACAAAGGTCATGAGAACCAAAATCCTACCTCCAAAAATGGCAGCGAGCACTTTTAATGTAAAACTCTTCTAATTCATTTAGCTTTTAAAGTAGAACTCTTCTGTCAACTACTTTTGCCCTAGGGACTTCCTGACTTGGATGATGTTTCTATAAATTCAGCATCCCTTCATGGCCATCTCTTCCATTAACTCATTTCTTGAATTCATCCAAACTTTATTCTTTGCTGGAGAGTTCCACAGCTCGGTTACCTGTTGCACAGGTAACAACTCTGCCCTTTGTTTTGCACCTGGCTCTTACCACCTTCATTTGATCTACCTCATTCTTAGTACTGAAATAAGAGCATGAACAACTGATCCCAGTTGACTGCCTCCATTTGGTTTCAAGCGTCTCCATCAAATCACCAGAATTATCTTATGCCCTCGACTGTGTACCTCAGGAAGCCAAAGAAAGGAATATGCAGTTCACCTTCTAGTACCTGAAGGAAATGAGCCACCACTGTGTCAGTGACTTAAATTACCCCACAGCCCCCAGTGCCAGCACTGACCACCACTGGTCACATGGTATAACCCTAGCACAGTAACTGCCTTTGGTGTGACTCTGCCTTCATTAGAAGCCCTGATTATTTGATGCATTTGTAACTAACTTCAATTTTTTTCAGACTGCTTTCTGACAGACGAAATATGATTACACTCAAGTTGCTTATCATAGAATTCACCCATTTTTCTAATCATAAGCCAGTTGATAATGATTTCCTTTACCTAGCTGCCAATTTGCATTCCTTAGTGTATTTGGGAGCTTGGATTTAAAGACAGATTCAGATCAAGCTCAGGATGCAAGTCCTCTAGTGTTTCTTTCATAATTTAGTGGGAAAACATTGAGGTTCTGCCACACAAAATAACAAAGTACACTGAATTTTTGGCGCAGTTTTATAAAACTCAAATAAGACAAGAGCATACTAGTCAGTTCCTCAAGTACAGAACAGAAAACTGCTGTAAAGGCTGTTTAAGGCAAAGCTCTCATCTGTGTCAGTAGCTATCTGTAACATGAAGTGTCACAGAGACTGTGCTGATGGTGTGGAAAAAGCTTTGCTGAAATGGCAACTTCCTTGAATGCACAACGTCAGAGATATGCCTGTGTAATGAGCAGTTCATTAACAATGCCTACCAGTAAAAGATACTGTTCCTAGCCCAGTTTAAAATACCTGTTAAACTACAATGGTAATGAATTTGCCAGTTTTACAGAGTAACACATCCTCTCACTGAAAAGAGAGATTTACAAAAACACATTTCAAAAGGCCTCAATAAAGAGTGGCATTGTCTTTCCATTTGAAATATTCTTCTGTATAATTAATTCCCCAATAATTATACAATTCAGAACAGACTCGTCTGAAAATAAGTTATACATGTTCACTAGCAACCTTGCAAATACATATAGAAACTGTTTCCTCTTACTCATATATAACAAATGGTTTCAAATCACTTAACCGCTTATTCAGAAAAAAACCAAACAAGCAAAAAACCTACTCACAGCATTCGCAAGCCCTGAACTTTCCTGAAGTGCACCATGAATCCACAAAAATAATCTATGTTGTTACACCCACGCTCACCTACAGTGTCTGATTCTCTTGCTGAAGCTCATAAACTTTCTACTTCCATCTTTTCCAGAACCCGTAAAATATGCAAATTTCAAAATCAAAACTAAACAGAAATTTAAAGACACAGAAGAATTATTCCTAAAATTGTATCACTAACCGCACTGACTTTACTGTGACACGTAAAAGAATCAGGTAAAGATGTGGTGGTTCACATCATAAAGTTGCTCTGGAGGCCTTCTGTTCTCCAGGCTGAACAACCCTAACTCTCTCAGCCTTTTTTTTTATAGGAGAAGATGGTGGTACCGGTGGATGAAAAGCTGGAGATGAGCTGGCAATGTGCGCTCGCAGCCCAGAAGCCAATGGCATCCTGGGCTGCATCCAAAGCTCCGCTCTGGTGAGACCCCCTTGCAGTGCTGGGGCAGCTCTGGAGTCCTCCGCACAGGAGAGACACGGACCTGGTGCAGTGGGGCCAGAAGAGGTCACAAAATAATGAGAGCCGGGGCCCCTCCACTATGAGGACAGGCTGAGAGAGCCGGGGTTAAACCTGGAGAAGGCTTCTGGGGAGACATTATTGAAGCCTTTCAGGGGCCCCTAAGAAAAATGGGGACAGACTTTTTAGCAGCCCCTGTTGTGATAGGACAAGGGGTAATGGTTTTTAACTAAAAGAGGGTAGATTCAGACTAGATATAAAGAATTTTTTTATTTTTTTTTTTTACAGTGACGATGGTGAGACACTGGCACAGGTTACCCAGAGAGATGGTAGACGCCCCATCTCTGGAAACATTCCAGGTGAGGCTGGATGGGGCTCTGAGCAACCCGATCTAGTTGAAGATGTCCCTGCTCACTTGCAGGGGGGTTGGATACTTTTGCCTATTAGGAAAGAAGTACTTAGCTTGAATGTTGATTCCCCTTTCCAGACTGCTGCTAGTATCACTTGCAGGGTCCAGCCTTAGCATCTACTGCCTCTTCCCATCCCAACACAGAGTTCCAGACAAGGTAACTTTGATATAATTGCTTTAAAGGGATTTTGCCCTTCTTTTCCCCCTTTCCTATTTGGCATTGACTCCTAAGTTGGGCTGACCAAGCTGAAGAAGCCCTTTCTGGGAACCAGCAACCAGCTGCAGTATCTTAGCATGAACAGAAATGTTACAAAAGAAGAGTGTATCTTCCAGCTCCTATTCTACTTCTGAAAAACAAAGACAAGCAAAAACCTGAAAAACCTGGGAAGCTTCTGTCCTACTTTAGTATTATACATCCTTGCTTAGAAACCATATATGAAATTTGCCTCTTGCTGTGCAATTTGGTTTCTTCTTGGATTTAACGGAAGTGGAAGGAGGAAGAACTGTAACATGCTCTTTTGTTGCTATATAGCCTATGTTTGATTACAGGTATCTTTTTCTCTAGAGTAAAATAGTTTGAGATGAAATACAACCTTCCCTGAAGATATGGGTATTTCGAGACAGGGACTAAACGCTCTATTGAATATTGATAATCTACTGACAAGACAGTAAAAGACTTTCTAGTAGTCCTGCCAAGTACCAAAGACAGAACTGTGACGTAGCACACCGTGACAAGTAGCATCCTGTTAATATTGCAGACGATTGCTTTAGTTCACCCTAACTACTGAAGTAGCTGTAGATAACTTATCTTGAAGAACAAAATGTATCAGAAAATTCAGCATACTCACACTAGTAATCAGTAGTTTAGAAATTCTAACCTAAAATAGAACTAAGCTTTCTCAAAGCTGTTCCACAAAGTTGGATAGATACAATGTCTATGAAAATATACTGTCACTGAAACAAATGTTTCTTTAAAAAGCTGATAATCCTTTTCTCTAGGATAAAGGACACACGCTTATTATTATGAAGTTACAAAATGATGACATCCTGTTGTCTCTTAAATGTAGACAAACCAGTAAAATCTTTCATGTATCTTTTACAGATGGTGCCAAAGAGGCTGAGAGTATTGTAAATGAAATTACAAAACACTTTGTGGCAAGAAGTCTTGATTTAATCGCATAATAGGAATCGAGGATATAAAAAAGTTTGTACAAAATATTATCTTACTGATTCTAAGCTGTTAAGACTGTCACACACATGCGCCCCATTTTTTTCCCCCTAGTCATTCCTGGGACAAGTCTGTCTTAGCTCTAGTGAGTCAATTCTCAGCTTGTCTAGTATTTTTATTGAGAAAAATATGAAAATGTTTCAGTGCTGCCTTATTTTTTTAGTGACGCTTCCTCAAGTAGCTCTTTCTCATACCAATCTTACTTTGTTCCAATACAGTAAAATGCTTCCTGTCCTAATCACTTCTCTCTTTCTCAGCGCCAGCATTATTAATTATGACATTGGGAAATTTTAGTGGTTGTCCTATGCCAGCAAAGCCATACAATCCATGATAAATGTCTGTCTCCAAAACTGCTTGCTTACCTTACCTGTGGAACACACATTTCTTTTTAAAGAGTCATTTTTAATTACATTGAAGTGTATTGTGCCTATAACATAGTCTAAGATAATGCTGGCTAGCCTCCGAGTGCTACATAAAGTGGCAGTTTTAGAAACATAAAATGTCAAACTACTTATACCTAAACCATCAAAATGACAGAGAAAATATTAGAAAACATGAAGTTTGACAAGGCACAGTGTGTGTGTATATATATGCATACATATATACACATATATATACACACATACACACACAGAACAGTTTTTACAGCAGAAATACTTATTTGGAAGTAAAGACATGCTTCTGATTGTAGGATTACTTGAATACAACTCTCTGACTTAATACTTCAATCCACACACCTTGTGAAGTCTAATTACTAATATAGGAATCTGTTTTCATAGTTTTAACCATTCTTCTGAGTCTCTCAGATGTCTATCTGCAAGCCTAGGTCTTGCAGGTGTGAAAGGAAAAGCAGGTGGTATGCGTTGGACACAGAGACAAAAGCACACAGTAGAACATGAGGCGATTAAATATCACCTGTGTTGCTTTATGGCCTATAACTTTTGGGCTCCCCCTTCTCTTATACAGGCTTGCATTCTGGTGTGGTGCCAAAAGCTTGTAACAAAGGTGCACTTTGTGTCAGCAGAGACCCTTGACAGAGGCATCGTTTTAGTGATCAAAGCTGTATTCAAAATAAGTCCCAGTCTTTCACCAACAGAATGTGGCTTTCAGGGAGCAAATGCAAGATAGTTAAAGGGGGGTATTTTCTACAGACAGAGCTGTACAGAAGCGACCGGTGTGGCACTAACATTAGAAGCATTTGTAAGGCAGACTATTCCATGAGGTAAATAAGAAGAACAGCCCCAGCTGGAGGGGAGAGAAGAAATCGCATGCAGGCAACTACAGCCATATTCATCTGGCTCAAGATAAAAGTGCCTTGTGTAGACACACACATCTCAAACTCCTTGTTGTAGGTTATCTCTCCTGAGTGCAGCAGAAATGAGGGATTTCTACATTCTAACTCACAGTGAGCTTACCCCAGAAGATGGCAGAGCTGTTTGCCACCCTTTGCCAGGTAGCACCATTTATTAAGGCTAAAACACTATGTTAAATTTTGCTAGCCCTATCAGGTCAGGTGTGTAACAAAGTATGAGATGTGTATGCCACGCCAGTATCAGCAAAGATCCTTACTGTAAGTAGTTATGGCAACAAAACAGTTTCTACTGCTCTGACTTTTCTCTCTCAGCAGGAATAATTCTACACCTGTAAGGGAGCATCTCCCACATACCTCACTGGAAGTTTCAAATACATCCTCACAAAAGTTTTAAAAAAAAATTGGGCTACTCCCATTCCTGTGCCCTTAAGTTTGCATAATTTTATTTCTGGTTCTCTTACCTTTTCCTCATAGGCTTGCATCTGCTCTTCCAGGGTCTAGTCCAGAACAGCTGCATTTTCAACAGGAGTTGTTCCTTCCTTTTCCTTGCTGTGAGTGACTTCTGCTCCAGGCAGTCCAAGGAGCTGTTTGAAGCACCGTGCTCACAGTTCTCCATCCAGCTCTACACAGCTTTTTGAAGACAGAGCCTACTTCAGCCCTGCTCCCTGTGCCAAATGTGCTCCGTTCCTTCTTTGTTGCAACCACAATTTCTCAGAAAGTTCTGGAAGACGGCTTCTCATCTGCTGCTGGGTGGGCTGTGCATACCACACAGCTGTGTCCTGTTTGCTACTTGGGCACAGGTGGAAGAGGTGATGAGGCCACATTAGGCTTTAGAGGAAGAGAGGCTGCCGGTCCTTTCACAGGTGTCTCAGGATTGGCTGCTACCTACAGAGGCTGCAAGTTTTACAAGATGCAGAAAAATAACTGCTATCTCAGATACTGCTATGTAATTTGCTTTCAAAAATCAGGATTACAATAAATAACAATGTTTGCTTGCTTTTGGCTTGCTTCTATATTAATTTCTAACATTTAGAAATTTGATTTGAAACAACTGAGAAGGCTTACTTGTGTCTGTCGATGAAGTATAGGAACTTTTGTTTACTGCAGGTAGGCTAGCATCAGGTCTGGAAAGAGTCACTTCTCTTCTCTTGCAGCCACATGAAACTCAAGACACATTCAGGTGCTGAGGTAAACCGGAGCAACTTCAGCAGGGCCAGACTACTTTTACAGGAAGAAGACATGGCTCCCAGCATTCTCTGAAGAAGTCTTTCACTGTCTGTTCAGGGTTTGTTTACTGAGGACTCTTTGACAGAACATGTTTTCATGTACTACAAGCTCTCATATTGTTGAGTTTTGGATGAATATTGAACAGTCAGCAGCTCACTGAGAAATTTCAATCCAAGAACTTTTCCTAGGAAAAAAAAAAAAAAGGTCAGCTAGGATCTAAAGAATTGTAAGTGATGTGTTCTTACTATGAGCTTTGTTTTTACAGGCTATGTGATCATATTGCATAGTCATCACTTAGGATAAGACTGCAGAATTGTAGGTACAGCAGTTTGCTATGCATCACAAAATGATTTACTCTGACTATAGCAAATGATTAGTAATGACCTCAATTTCACAGCAGTTTATATGATGTGTATCTATTAAAACAGCTTGGCTTTTTATTGTTGTTTCTAATAACTCAATAAAAACTCCACAGTATTTATGACTAAAGAAGCTGTATGACAGTGATCAAGCTCTACAATTCTCAGTTCCAAGCCATACTGTACTGCTATGGTTTCTACCACACAGTTTAGAACCATACTTGGCTTCCTGAAATTTCACCGGATATCATTCAGTCTATAACCAAACCCTAACAGCTATGAGTAGTTTCACACAGGACACCTGAATGCCAAAACAGGAAGGCTAGGTATTTAGCCTGACCTCCTTCACAAGTCCTCCAGGGAGTTTCACTCAAAACTAACTCATGCATCAAAACTGTAACTTCTGGTTGATCTAATTCCTAAGACACACCTTTATGACTTTTTTACTTCTTCCCCCTTCGGTGAGGAAGTCCTTTGGAGGGGTTGAAAGGATCTCTTGAGAAAGCTGGCTTAATCACCAAAGATTAAAGATTCTTGCTAATTCCTGTCCCCCACCTTTCTAACCTTTGAAATCCAACGTGTTTGTACTGTTAGCACTTCTCTCAAACCGCTACACTCATCACCAAGTGACCACATGCTTTCTGCCAAACATACACAGATCAGGCATTTACACTACTACAATTATGAGTATGCTCTCAATGAATTTCTTCTGCAATGGCTGCTCATAGTCCTTCCGGTTCCCATTTTGTTAGTTCTTCTGCATGTGACTACAGAACATTTTAGATGTGAAAGATTTCTGTAATACATCTCGATACAGGAGCATCACCAATTCTAGCCTGCATGGGAGCATTAAATGATTCAGCTCATCCACATAACCTTACCTCACAGTTGGATTTGTCTGAGCTGGGTAAGGCTATTGTGAGGCCCCTATTGTTCCAGAATCAAGCATCATGCAAGCATGTGAGCCTTTCATATGTTATTTTCTTTTGTAAGGAATGATACTCTATTGTACTGGCTTTGTCACTGGAGCTGAGCTAGCACCACTCTGAAATGAACAAAAGGTCACAGCTCTTCAAGCTGTTATTCCAGATTTAGTTGTCCGTCTCAGCCACAATCTCTTGAAGTCTTTTTGTAACCCAAAGCCACTAGGAATTCACTCTGTGAAAGCGAATCAAAACAACTGAGGCTGGAGTGCACATGGTAGGGCAGCGAGGTCAGGTTAGTGCTGACTGGTACATCTGCCCAGAACAGTGTTAACATAACAGTGATGGGCTGTGTCTGTGCTCACAACCCCTGCCTCTCATGAGGGCTTACTAACTGTAGTGCGATGCCAGCTTGACACAGCTCCAACCTCTCTGCAGCATGTGCCACAATGATCTTAAATGTCAGCACAATCAAATAAAATCAAATCCCTGTTTTTAAACAACAACCAAATTCAAATTTGCACATTGCCTAGCATCACCTTTACTAAACTTGCTCTTTACGAGGGTGAAGTTATTTCATTAAATCTGCTTGCTTTACTGGAAATACGAATGCACTAGGGCAGGGTCACAAGACATACTAAAAGAAAACAGACTTGAAATTTGAGATTTTTTTAAAGTAAAATATACACGATCTTGAAAAACACTGACCAACACCAGAAAAGAATGATAATTCCCAATAACTAAAAATTCTTATTGTTACTAAATGTTTGAAATAAAAGATTTTTTTTTTACTCTTTATCCTCTATTTTTTTTACAGTAATTGACCTTTTGACTTTGGTGCGTGAGAAAGCTAGGAATTATCTACTAGAATAGAAAGAAAAAAACTGTTCTGCCTAAACCTATTTCTACATTTTGGTAATAGCTTGGACTGAATGCACATAAAGGAAGACTAAAAGATTCCTAAAGTATTGAGATATGTTACATTACCTATCTTAAACTGCTGCATGCTATCCTTAACATCAGATAAAATTAATTCCCATTATAACCATCAACATGTAGCATTAATAATGATTTACTAGATCTTCCTAATCAAAATACAGTTCTTTATTGGTAACTGCCACAGGAGGCAGACTCAATTTTTATATGTAACTTATCCGTGCATTTTCTAGTAATAGTTTCCTCACAGCATTTTTTTGTGTGTCAGTCTGACTTAAAAAAAAAATGAGTTTTAGGTATTTAAGTAACAAATATGCTCTACAATGACTTTAGACCAAGCTTCCTATGTGTTGTCTGCCAGTATCTGTGGCTAATTCAGGGTAATTTACCTTCAGTGACACTTAACACATGCAAAAGCCAAAATGCTCCTATTTACAATAGAAAGCTTTTAAGGATTTTTATCTCCACTTCTAAGACTTAATAGCATCTGACACAACCTAGACTCACACAAAAAGTGAGAACTGACCCGCAAAGCTACCTAGAGGAGAAATGGCATTGGTGCTTGGCTGTATTGGTAGCCAATTCTACATAAAACTTGCTTTCTACTAGGATGTTAGCACCAAGACCATACCATATCATACTAGTAATAATTTGAGAATCATCTCTTGCAAATAGCAGTCACTTCTTTCCCCCTTGTCTTTATTGTCTTTAACCACCGCAGATGACAGGATTAGACAATCCTTAGGCAAAACAGTATGAACACTCATCTAGACCCCTGAACTTGAGTTATTCGTGCAGCCCTCAAAATCCTCTGCCATCAAAGGATACCTCTTAAATACATTTGTCTCTCATGAAGTGCATATCCCTATCCTTTACTTTCTCTGCCAGCCACACGCCCTCACATACTAAATCCTCAGAGACTGCTGAAGAAGGAATGGAAACTGGAGTACTGGGTGACAGATGGGAATATGTGTGTTTGTTTAGTACATAATCTGTGGGAGAACATACCCATATCCCTCACCAGCATCCAATTGAGCTTTGGCAGGGACATGTATCTTATCACAAGTACCTAAAATATTCCACTTGGAACTCTGAATACAATGCTTAACAAATATCCACACACGAGCATGACAGAACGCCTGGTTTAGTAGCACCAGTTTACCAGGACTGCCCAAGGCACAGTTGGCCTGATGGATCACAGCAGCTCAGTGGAAAGGTACCCACGGGTGTAGGACAGGGGTCCTCAAACTTTTTAAACAGGGGGCCGGTTCACTGTCCCTCCGACACTGTCGGGGGCTGGACTATAGTTTGGAAAAAAAATGAATGAATTCCTATGCACACTGCACGTATTTTCTTTGTAGTAGTGCACAAAAAAACAGGAAAAAGAATGCCGTATCCAGCCCGCGGGCCATAGTTTGAGGACCCCTGGTGTAGGATCTTCCACCCTCCACCTTAGGGGAGTCCTGAAAGTTGCTGCTTTGGGGAACTGTACAAACTTCAGCAAGTACTAGTCTTACCTGTGGTACAGTTCTGCCTAAGTTTGTGTTACGCAGGAAGGGAGAGAGCATATTAGAAAGTGTGGTATCTCCACCATTCCTATAAAAGTAACACTATACGAACATATTTTCTGCTTCCCTTTTATGCCACTATTTTAGTTCCTACCCAAATGAAACTCTACTAAATATAATATTTAAAATAATCATATACAAATAAAGTTACTGACCTTATCCAGATTACTTGAAAACTCCCTTAAAATCATAGAATACCTTTATCTGTTACAACCAGTCTGTATTGTTCCTAACCTGCACTAGTGTAAACCTTCCTCAAGTATCTTTTCCAGTGACAAGCTGCTCAGTATTTTAAGATAATTTCGTAAATTATTTTTTACTTCTGTGTCTGTTCTCACTTCACTTGTCTAGGGAAACTCTTCAGCTGTGTTGGGCAGATGTTTATGATTCTGCTGCAAGACTTTTGCTTTTCACTCATGGTTACTAAATGGGAATTAAGGTTACTTCTGTTTGACCAGAGGAGCTCCAAGTGACTTGATTTCAAGTCTTTTTTTTTTTTTTTCCCTTTAGAAACAGCATCAGATAATCTTCTGTTTCATACTGTAAGTACAGAACACTCAAGTCTCCAGAAGAAAGGGTGTTCTGAATTGCCCAGATTTTGCAATGCTACTGAGCATAATGTGTGTTTCTTCAAAAATTTACAAATACAGTTTTTAACAGTATTTTGGTCACCACTTAAAAAATTGAGAGCAATACAGACTTTTTTGTCATTGTTAACAGTATTAGATAACACTTACAACAATATCTCAGAGCTAAAGAAAATGCAATTGCTGACAGCATTTCTAAAAATTACAAGTGAAAATGCAGTTGCTTCTTTGCAATAGAAAGTTACAATCCTCCAAGTCAGTGTGAGGAAATAATCCTAAATGATGTACAGCAGTGTTTGTTTGGCAGGTATGAGCAAGTGTTCTGAAAGTATCTAAAAACCAGTTAGCAGTTAAATAGAAACACGGACAAAGAAACAGTAATTCTACCCTTTTTCATAGGCATGTGCCTCATAGAACATGGTTCCATACTGGTTTTAGGCCATATTAGGAGTACCTGGGGCTTAACAGTTTAATCCAATTTTCTCTGTATTTGTTTCATTTGCTGAAGCCATGTGACTATCCTCTGTAAAAAAGCACTTTATACACAAGTTTTACCATCTACCTCTCTCCTAAATGTGCTTCATCCTCTCCTCTGATTTACATCATTCAATTGGTTGGTAGCAGAGAAGGGATTAATTAAATAAAAGTTCAGCTGAAATGAAGAAGCTACGATTACAAATCTCACACCCTGTTGGGAGAAGAAAGGATAATGCTGTCACCAAGACAGTGAAGCAGATGCAAGCCTTGCTCTGCCAAAGATACATTCTATAGCCTTGGTCAAGTCACTTTTTCTCATGTCAACTTAGACTACATTTCCTAGATAATGGATGCTATTATTTACCTCTGTAGTCCTTTGCTCTATATGGGCTGCAAGCTGAATAAAGTAGATTACTATTTGGTAACAAGGAGCACATTCTCAAGGGTATATTATCAAACTTGCAGTATTCAAGTTCACTAATCTCTAACAAGCAATTAATGTACCTGACCCTGACAAAAGCATCACACACTACAGCTTTAAGCATCTGGGGTGATCTGAAGACAATGACCAGTAAATATGAAAACTAACAAGTAATTACACTATAAAATGGAGGGGAAAGATCAACGGTGTCTACTTGTATTTCTAGTAAAAATGACTTTCAAGGGATTTCAGCAATGCCCTTGATAAGTCCACAAATTGCAGGTGTAATAACGATGACAAGGAAAATATTCAAACAAATAGACAAAGGGCACCTTGGAACAGTCAAACCAAAGAGGAGAGCTAGAAAAAGCGTAGGCAGGACCCACATTAACAGTGATATCAAAGACCTGGTGAGTATATATGTGATCTCTATATACAGACCTTGATTCCCCAAAGAACGGGCAGACAAGCAAGCAACTGCAATTTCATGGAACCAAGTCAGAATTGTTATGTTTGGGTTGAAAAACATGATGAGCAAACAGGTACTGAAGTTTTTCAGGATAGTTTTGATTTAAAGAATGAGAAAAGTAATTATCATCAGAAAACAAGCCTAAAAATAGTAAAATCTGTAACAATTCTTAATAGGAAATCTAGACGCGACACCCTCACATTTAGAAGTTTACTGACTAAGTACATATTTTTTGAAGAAGCAATGAGTCCAACCAAAATACATACTTAGCATTACAGTAACACTGTATCTGTAATACCAAATACCGAAAGCTGTACATATTCAACTACCAAACTGAAAGCTAAATAGCAAGTCTATGATAAACAGAAAATTACCAGCACATATATAAATAAGCACACAAAACAGCACAACAAAGAAACAAAGCTCTTCTAGCAAAAAGAGTAAGGCTCTATGAGGCAGTTTTTACTGTACACAACATAAGGCAGTCTGACATGCAGCCAACAAGCTTATTTATCACACTGCCTCCACGAGTCTACTTATGTCTAAACATCAATCCTTTGAAATTACTTTTTTCCATTTATAGATGCACCTGTAGCAAAATTAGAAGTTCTAAAAATCAATTTTTAAGAACATGTTTTTAACTGTTTATTTATTTCCCTTTGAATTTTGATTTGATTTTGAAGAGGTAAATCATAGACTTCTCTAAGTAAAATCTCTAATCTAAAAAAAAACCCCTTTAATTATGAAACCCTTAAAAAAAATTCCTTAATGATTGTCAGGTGCTCTTCTTATGAGCCAGCTCACTCCTACTGATATAGTGTCATAGTGATTTACAGAGATTCTGGTGCACTGGAAGTTTGAAAAGTAATTATACAGCTTCAGCAAAACCATAACAAGTCTTTTGAGTTTAGAAACTACCAATGACTTAGGATCATAGGATACCTCAGGTTGGAAAAGACCTCAGGAGGACTCCAGTCCAACTTCCTGCTCAAAAGCCAGGTCAGTTGTGAGGTCAGACCAAGTGGCCCAGGGCAACATCCAGCAAACCTCCCAGCAGGGAGGTACAACCTCTCTGGAGAACGTGATCTACTGCTGGGCTTTCCTCCTGGGGATAAATGTTTACCTTGGAGCCAGGTTGAACCTCTCTTATTCTAGGTTACTCCTGTTGTCTCTCACCATCCCACCATAAACCACGGTGCAGAGCCTGGCTCCCTCTTCTTCATGACCTTACATTGGAGGGGCTGCTGTTAGGTGCCCTTGAAGACACCTTTTCTCCAGGGAGAACAAGCCCACTTCCCTCAGTGTCTCCTTACAAGGAGCCAGCGCACTCTTCATGAGCCCATTCACTTCTCTCAGCCTACTCCTTGTTTCAGCACTGCTGGAGCTATAGTTCCTAAACTCCATATATACATGATATACCACAAAAAAGTTACATGAAGTTTTTCTTTATCACGAAACATTGCTCTGTGAGACAACTGTAGCAAGTTGTAGGCAACCAGAGATGGTATGATGAAACAGTAGAAGAGTAAAAAGTACATAAAAAGGTAATAATTTGTGACACTGTTGTGCCGATTCAGCCATCATCATGTTATGCTGCCATCAGTTGCTTGATCACACAGGCCAACACTGAACTCACCAACATCCCCTCTCACAAGTCTTCTTTCAGAGAGTCCTGACATAGGTTCCTGTGGGCCCAGCTCCTCCACTGCAATGCTAGCATCGTCTGCTGGACACAACGGACAGAGATGGCTCCCTCAGTAGCCCTTCACACGGAAGGACAACACTGAGAGAGCTCAGCAAGATGCAACCAGCCCCAACAGAAGCCACACCCAACAAGCTCCTCCAACTGATCAGCTCCTGGTTAATATAATCCTGGCCTCACCCACCACCCCAACCATGACCACTTGGGTGAGGGTGGAGCCACAAAGACACAGGTGGGCCAGGTTCTGCCTCTGGAACATGAAGCCAACAGAAACAACAAAACATTCTGCTGGGTTGTGACTCATCCACAGATCAACTCCAACTTGGGGCCCACAACTCAGGCCGCATCATTTCAGACACACAGAAAGCAACTATAATATCTGGCCTTAAAACTCTGGTTTTTTATCACATGAAAGTCTTGCTCTGTACTGATGGACATGCATTAAAACGTTATCCCTATATTATGCATATATAGTTGTATGAACTCATTTTCATTATCACTGCCTCTTTTCTACCATACTTCAAAAGGAAATTGTTTTCTCAACTATAAATTATAATGAATTTTGTAATTTACTGCTACAAAGAACATGCAGAAAGCAGTAATTTAAGCCTGAATTTTAGAAGCACAGTGTTTCACTTTAAGTAGCTGCTTCCTGAACAAAAAAATAATCTTTTTTTTGAGGCTGTTTTCAACAACTGACTGTGACCATGCTTTTTGTATTTTTGCTTATTTGTAGGTCAGTTCCTTAAAATTATTAATCCTATTTTATGTAACAGCATATAAAAAACTGCTAGTTTTCTCTTTTGAATAGAAGATAAAAGAATATTGCAGTAGAACAGATCAGAAGTTTTCTTGACTAAGCAAAGTCCTTCCTAATGAACACAGTGGTTCAGCATTAACAGTGCTCAAATACAGAATAACTATAAAATTACTATTTAACGATAAAATTATTATTTAATTAAAATTATTCAATAACTCTAAATATATATTAAAGGATTTCTTAAAATTATTTGAGAGGTTTGGTAATCTAAATTCCCTTTGACTTTTTCATAGGATTTGTCATTCTTAAATGTGATGATGCTTTGGAAAAACACCTACTATGAACTACAATGTTTTTACCAGTTCTGGAAAAACAGTTCATTCATTTTTTAGTATGCTGTTGTTTAATACGTTGGGGTTTTTTTCCTTTAGATACAACAAGAATTACGTGGAAGACAGATATGTGCTACGCATTTTATGAATACAGAATAAAAGGCTGGCTCTGGCCTGAAGACTAAGACAAAGTTTGTAGTGATAAGACCAATTTTACAGAGCGAAGACTGAGGGCAAGTTTCAGTCCATGGCCATATCAGCAAGATTTTCCTAGCGTTTTCACTATTCTTACTGGAAATGTTAGAATTTGAACGATTTTATAAATGTGATGAAATTCATATATAGTGAAAAATTATTGAATAGACTTATTAATCAAGACTAATTTGCTTAACAAATTCAGAAACTATCTTGACAAACAGATTACTTACAACCACTTGTGAAATTAAATGGTATTCTGTTTCTTACTGAATAGCTTAGATAATAAGAGCAGTGGGAATTTTGATATACACATTTTGCAGTTCACAGTTGGATTCTGCTTAGGCTACTTGTGAGAATTCACATGAGAGAAATTGATTCCCCAGACAGACATGAAGAGGAAACACAGAATTCTTTCAAAGCACTCAACACGAATTAGTTTTGAAATCCAAATGAATATTCACAGAAATAAACTGATTTTTTTGCCAAAGACTTTGTTCCTTAAGACTTTTCACATAGATAATTTTAACCAACATCTCTGTGTTTTGACAGGAGGAGGAAATTGGTGCTTTTCTGTGAGGGCTGCTGATGTCTGAATGGCAGGCTATGTCATTTTTCCATCTCACACAACTTCTGGAGATAAGAGTCTTGATTGAGGAATCTTTCATTTTGAAGCATCTGGAGCAAAATATCTTAACTGCAGTTTTTGCAGGTGTTTAAAAAAACACAGACTGATACGCAGACCCAGACTTAGTTTCTGTTGTTGGTTCAATTGGAAAACCAAAACCATACTTATACGCAAAAAACATTTGGTCTGCAGTCACTGAGTGGCAATAAACGGTTTCCTTTCTAAGGTAACTTTTCAGTGCAGAGGCAAACTTAATAAATTTCTGCATCACAGGAAGCTTACCGGGGTACTGGTGAAGACATACCTTGCAGTGAGGTAAATGAGTGTACAGATGGTTTTGGATTCAGTACTGATGATGCAACAGCAAGCAAAGAGGCAAAGCACTGCTAAATGGTGGTGAATGACTAACCTCATGGGACGATTTTCAGCTATGGTTTCTTGCTTAGGTTCCCTCTTTATCCAGAAAAGGGTCAAAAGATGAGCCCATATTCAGGATTTGGATGAGGGTGAGGGTTAGGGTTATGTTTGGAACTAAAAGAAAGAGCTCCATTTGGAATGGGGCTGGAAAGAAGCTGCCAAACAAAAAGGAAGACAAGAAAATGTTTGGGAAGGAAAAGTCATTTAAACAAAGGAAAAAGTAAACTGAGAGGCTGAGAGGAATCTTAAGCAATTCAGGAAGGACAGATGAAAATTCCTGCAGCTGGGAAGGAAGAACATCCAGCAACAATACAAGCTGGGGGCTGCCTGTCTGGGGGGTAGCTCTGCCTGAAGAAGACCTGAGCATCCTGACAGACAGCAAGGTGGGCGCGGCCTTCTGGCAGCAAAGGCGGCCAAAAGCTGCCTGGACTGTATGAATCACAGCAAAGACACAAGAACGTAATTATCTCCCTTTATTTGGCACTCAGTAGCCCATGTCTAGCTACTGTGTCCAGTTGTGGGCTCCATAGTAAATGAAAGACTAGATCGGCTGGGTGAGTTCAGTAGATACCCACCAAGATGATCAGGGGCTGGAGCACTTGCCCTGTGAGAAAAGGCTGAGTGAAGTGGGCTGCTTCTGCCTGAAGAAGAGGAGGCTGCAGAGGCACCTAACATAACATAAGAGGCCCCTCCAAAACATAGGAAGAGGTCTTCAAGAAGATGCAGCTGGGCTCTGCACAAGGTATTCTAGCCTATGCACAATGATTTCTATCATACAAGCAGCATTTCTGAGATTTCAGTTTGGACAGAAGAAAACGAAAAGACATCCTTTGTAGACAATGTCTGGAATTTTCCACTACCGAAGCAGGAGAGATGCCTGGAATACAAGTGTGAATATTGTGTCAGCAGCTCAATTTGGGATGCTAGTAAGCACTTCCTCTAGCACCTAGTATGTGTGTTTGATGCTACTTCCCAGCAAATCCCCAGGCTTTCATTTGTGATTGGTGATAAAATTACCTGATGACTTCAGGAAAACCTGGAAATTATACTGAGAGGCAAACACTCCTATAAGTTACACGTGCGTATTTATGCAGGGGTCCTGTGATCTTACGTCACTTAACATCATACCGAGTTCATCACTATGGCAGAAACAATGCTTCATTATAAGCAATTACAAGAGGAAGAGAAGACATGGCTGATTTCATGGAAATACATTATATAAAAAATCAGCAGAAAGAAAAGGAAAAAACACCCAAGTAATTTCCAAGATCTGAGGAGACAGGTCACAAGGAAGACAGATGTCAGGAAACTGACCTAGTTTTCAGTAGTAATCAGTGATGTCATTCTGACTGGAGACCCCTTATGTATCACCATCAGCTTCTCAGAGTGACAACTCCGTAACACCTAACTTCTGCAAACAGGCTTCCTGCAAACAGATTTAAGATTCTGATATACAAATAGGTCACAATCCACAGCTGCAAAGGCAAACAAGGTCTTCCCTACAAATATGAAGATTCACAAGTTGTAAGTATAAAATACAGAGCAAAGGCAGATTCAAATAAATGCAGTCTGATGAAAGGCGTGAGAAGTAACGTCGAACAAATTTCCTTCCTTCCCAAGACACCATGGCTGCATGCGTCTAGATGTAACTTAAACACGACAATAATAACGAAATTAATAACAAGTGTCAATGTTCCCAATTATAGAAAGAGAAAGAGCAGGTGTCCATAAGCCCCAGATCCTGAGCTAGGCAGTTATCTTTAGGTTCAACAAATTAGCTTTACTTCTTTTTCCTTTTTCACTTAAGTTATTTAAAGAGACTTTATATAGATACAGGCTTAGTGTCGCTGCTGACATATCCGAAGGGGAAATTCAAATTGTAACTGCACAAAAGTGGTAATTTGTCATGAAATAAAAGATCTGGCACGGAGAGCAAAAAGGCCAAACTGCAGAAGGGGTTGCACTGGCTGGAAGCTGGAATAGCAGAGACGAAAGGACTCCCCGTAAAGGAGTGAGGTTTCCCTTGTTGATGATCTAAGAAATAGCCACAGAATTGTCTTGTAGAAATCTTTCACGGCGGTAGGAATGCCAGGGCTCAGGGGTGACCTTTGGGTGGCAGAGCTGACACCGGGGAATGGACTCAAAACCAGAGTGAGGCATCCCCATGCCAGTGCTCATGGGACTGGTGCTGCTGCAAGCGTACATAAGGAATCAGCTTGTGATGCATCTTTGCAGAATCACTTATGGTGGAAGGACTCTGTCCAAAGGTTTTCTTAAAATGTATTTAGGCAGAAATGTGCCTCAAGGCACATAATTTGCCTCAAGGAGTACCATAAAAATTCCCCAACATATTACCGAAATAAGGTTCCTGCTGTGAGAGATTATTTTCTGATTTGAAATCTATTTGTAACTGGTTTGCTCTAAGAAAATAAATTACATAAAACATTTTTAAAACTGAAATTACTCTCTCCTTTTATAACCCAACAAACTCGCTCTGACCCATAGCTGAACTGCTGCATACGTTAAAAATAGCAAAATGGGAACCAGATCTCTGTGATACAAAACATTTATCCTTCATTTCAGGCTCTGGAGTAAATTGTGATGGGCAGTTTTTAGTTATTATTATCTTCTTTTAAATTATCCTGTAATACCACATGCCATATTTCCTGGATGTGTAAGAAATGCCGTTTCTGTGTGATTTGTTGATACCACTGGAAGCTTGCCATCAATAAGCTTCAGTCCCTCAGGAAGAGTTAAAGTTGAAACATGAGTGCTGTGTAGGGAGTACACTGGGTAAACCACTGCACTAACTGTGCAAGCCTGCACTAAAATGAAATGAATATTAAATAAACATTGGTCTTTATCTATATTATCATCCTAAAAATGTCACCCTTTGGTCTTTTCCATTCTACCAAAATTGAGCTATCACTTCTATTCATACTACCCTAAAGGAACTTGAAAAGCTAAAAGCTGGGTGAGTGAATTCTTGCTGCTATACTAGGAAGAGCTGGGCAAGTTTCTCAAGGCCTGTTAGGTGTAGACACAGGCATTTCCCTACTATGCTCTTCTCCTTTTCCCCAGCTGTATTTATATTGACTCTCCTAGGATACTGTAAACTCAGGATCCTTTTCCCACCAGAATGTCAGTGATTTGTTTTCCAACAGTCCTCTATTTTCGCAAAAGTTCTAGCTCTCCTGTGTTTTACTGCTGTGAGAGTCTCACTGCTAAAAGTACTGTCAGAGGAGCTTCACTGATTTTTTCTTCCTCTTACCACAATTGCTAAATTGTGAGATTCTTATCTTGAGGAGAATAAACAAAAATAATTTCCTTTGTCTTACCTTGTCCTCATATAGCACTTCTAGTTCCCCTTGGGTGACCATAAATTTCAGCTCTCCCAGAAGAGAGAGATTCAGACTGGAAAAAACAAAAGAGTTGGGATTTTTTAACAGCTTGTTGGCAACAGCTTCATTTAAACTCATCCCACCATTACCTGTAACCATTTCCAGTTTCCCAGGTCAAACAAAAGATTGATTCAATCCAAGGCTAGGAGGAGCTGCTGTGCCAGTCTGCTCCGATCTCCTGCACAACACAGGTCACAGAACCTTGTGTAATAATTTCTGCATCACACCTGTAAGCTTCTACGTAAGCCACACCATATGTTTAATAAAGGCATACAAGTGTGACTCAAACATCGCAAATGCAGGAGGATCTGCCTCTTTTCTGGCTGTTTAACTACGTTAACTGTCTTAACAGTTTAACTATGCTTTGTACTAGAGACAAGAGTAGACAGTGACTGTTTATTTGACGGTTCTGTACCTGCCTTTTCCCATGGTCAAACGGGTCAAGTTTCCAAAGTTTGTGAAAATTATTTATTTAATTTTATATGCATAAATTATAACTCACATACAGAAAAAAAGTGTGTGGCAGCATAAGTCCCCTATAAGCCAAACTACAATTAATCCTGTGTTGTGTCTATTGACATTATTTGATCAATGTCAATAAAGATTTTCTGTCTGCTTATGGTCATTTAGTAAACACAGAACAGTCTAAAAAGGCGAGAGGCCACCAGCAGACAAACTGCTTGAACTAAAAAAATAAAGTTATTCTTGATAATAAATGAAATTTTCAAATCTCAAAAACCAAGAGTATTTTATTAATTAAAGTGGAAGAGAAGTTTCCTTCCTGGAAAATTATTGTGGGAGAGAAAAAAAAGAATGTCTATGGAATAATGCCAAATATAGGGAATTTCATGTTAATATAACCACAGAAATGAATGTCACAGAATCTGTCTGCCTGTTCATCAATTATATAAAGGCCATATATACTACATAGCCAGCAGGGCATTTGGACAATTCAAGATTTATTTATTTTTTGGAAGTGCGGGGAGATGCAAAGAAATAATTCATCCAGCAAGTCAGCCTAATCTGTTTCCTTAGATTATGCTGACAAGTTAATAAGTAACATCACCGTATGTGGCTGCTGTAATATATGTGCCGTTAGTATGTATGTTTGGTACTCTGGCAGTAGCTGGAGTAAGATAAATTTTTCTTGCTAAACCAAAACTGGGTTGGCCAGCTTAGGAGATTTTATGAGCCAGAACTTCTTTTCCAAGGATTCACAGTGCACAAATGGCATATTATTTGTCACAACAAACCTTGGGTGGGCCAGACGTTGTTTAAAGCCTTCGGCAGATATTTGAATAATGTGATTGTCTTTCTGCTTCATATCATTAGATTATGGTCAAAACCACCATTTTAATTCATTGAACATTCACGTTTTGTCAACCCAGAATACATAAGCATAAATATAACGAATAAAATATGATGTATCACTAGATCATGGAAAAATTGTAACGGACTGTTTTGACAGACAGAAGTCCTGCTCTACAAGCATAATTATTCTTTTGGGACAGAGCGAGGTATGTCAATATACTACATCTTTGTGGCATCTGACAGCAATACTTACCTAGCTGGCCTACTTGCTTGATAATGAAAAGGACTCCACAGTATTGTTGGCTCTGCTGGTGACCTGTTCTGTGATGGTGAGCAGGTCCAAGTTACTTCTTTGTGCTTTCTTTTCCTTACCTGCAGAAAGACAAACCCCACACACATTCCATTAGGACTCTCTAAAATCTACAAGTAATAATAATGTGATTTTATTTATTAATAAACATTTCCTATACTTAATAACAGAACAAACAGAAGCTCTATGAGTACTGCATAAAGTCATAGTACCAAAAGACAGTTTTACTTCCACAGACTGCAAGTGTGAACAAGTATAGATGAACAAATTAGTAAGACAACTATGAGCATTCACAGTATGTGAATTAAAATCCCTTAATTACCTGGTCTCTAAAGCAATTCTTTTAAGTAATAAATAACTGAGCACTGGCCACAGATACTAACAGTTACATACAAATATCAAATAGAGAAGCTTCCTTAATTATTTTGCCTAGTTTTTAGAGTACAGGAATCGATGTTGTAACATGTAGCAAGACACCTCTGACAACTGATGCATCATTTGAGCAACATTATAGGAATTGTCCCTCTATCATTTCTGTGAGCTTTCAGCCTTACCTAGAGCTGATGATTTTATAATCCAGTCACACTCCACATTACCAGGTGTCGGCTGATACAGTGAAGCAACCATTTCCAAACAGTGGGCTCCTTACTGCTTTACTTCTGCATTTCCTGTATACAGGGTTCATTCTTCCTGCCAGTAATTTCTCCAGTGCCAAGCAATTGAGAGACACTAAAGAAGAGACAGGAGCACATTATTTACTTAATGCCTTTTCCAAAAAGTCTGAAAAAAATGCTGGTTTGTTACCAAATTTTTCTGAACGTATAAAAATTTGGGAAAATAGTTCATTTTTTTAATATTAAAGGAATTAAAATAGAGACATCATAAATCATAAAGGGTTTCAAGTGCAGGGCTTCACTGACCCTGAAGTAATGTGCTGTCTCTCTCACAGGTTTCTCCAGCACAAAGTCTATCACGCTGTTACTACATTACTTCAAACAGTGCAGCTTGTCACAGATGATGTTGATGGTTAATTCTGTCAGCCTGACTCAGTGAGAAGAAAGCAAGAGACATCTTCATCCTCATGCTCATCAGGTCAAACTGAATTTCATAGTACAGCAGTAGATACTAGGAAATCATCTGCAATTTCTAGGCCTGAAATTTTGCCATGTCTTTTAAGGAAGCAAAGTAGGGGAAAGCTCTTTTTGTCTTATACTCCCACGAGCAAGCATCTTAAATTGAGAAAGTATAGAGGAAACCTGTGTTTTCTGCTGGCACAACTTCTATTAGTATCAAAACATGAAACCCAAAGGTCCCACTACATGACAAATGACACTGCTTTTGGAACCATGCATCTGAAAAGGTGATCAAGTAAGTCTCTTGAATATAAGAATATAAGTAAAGAGGAAATCAGAACCTTACAGAGAACTTCTAAAGAGATGGGTCTTGTTATTATGAGAGCAGATTCTCCTCCTTTGGTGTCCCATTATAGGTCTTTCTCTCCTTTGAGCTCTCAGGCTCTTATAACAAGAAAAGCACTTGCATCGAACTTCTTGCTTTCATTATCATTCAACATGTACAATGTTCTTCAACACATTTTCTCAGTGAAAAGAAGTTAACTGTCAAACAACCTCTGGGAGATAAGTTCTTCACCTGATCAAGTCTGTTATTTAATGATGTACAAGATAAGGGGACCCTTATTCAGGAATTCAATAAATTATGCATTCTTCTTACATAGACAACTACTCACAAGTTAGATAGACTTACTCTTGCTAGAAAGTAAACAGTAAGGGTTCTACATTTTACATTAATTAAAGCAAGGTTTCTACTCCCTTTCCTCTTAAAAATGTAGTCCAGTTAATAAATACTGGCATCCTCATAATGCAATTATAAAAGTGAAAATTCTAAAGGAAAGACTGACTACATTTTAATTAAATGTAATTGATGTTTAATATAATAAATTTAAAAAGAGAAAGAAAATAGTGCCCTGCTTTATTTGCCAAATTCGTTGCCTAAAAGGGGTATGTTACTACTTTAAAAAAATACACTTTTCTTTCCCCTCTACATAGTGAGCTTTTTTGATTGGCTACTTATTTATAAACAGCTTTAATTAAACAGTAAACATCTTTAATTAAATTATTTTCTTAAGGAAGTTTATAGTATGTTCCTCCTCTGGAGATTCTGAATTATGTTTTCTTTGTAGAAATAAAAGATACATAAAAACAAGTCAACCCTGCAAATCTTTGTTTATCTCCATCCTCACCTTTGGAACAGATTACTTGAGAAAAGATGAATGATACAAATGAGACTGTATTTGGAATAAATTCACTTTGCTTATACATGCTTGGAAGACCCCCAAAAGTATTAATATATTGATCACAACTGTTCGAGATAATGGCCTAGAAACTGTCTTGGCACCCACAGCACTAGCAAAATTTTTAGAAAACATAGTTCAGTACTTAACAAGACTTTAAAATCCAAGACAAAAAGAGAAAAAAAAAGGAGAGAGAGACTATTTGCATTAACAGCAATGAAAGAAACTGAAAATTGAGGCATTGTCTCCCCCTAAGAAACATGTTCACAAACATAAAGACATTCAGAAGGCACTTGTGTCTTGCAAACTCCAAAGCTCATTTTCTGGGGCATTTTGTATTTAAGAAACAGTAACAAGCCTGCTTTGGGCCTGATCAGAGATCGTTAAATACCAGCTAAGAACAAAATGCTGAAAGGTGCACTGACTCCAGGTGCCGCCATTTTTATGACGTATTATTCATACGGCCAGGGTTTCAAGAATTCTCTCCCCTTTAATCATCTATGCTAAACGAAGTATTTTTCAAAACAGATTTTTCCCCACCAGAACAAGAAGCAATAGCACATCTTAGCAGCATCCGAACAGAAAGCCCTTTCCCAGGAAAAAGTATCTTTAGAGAAAGTGCTTAATTCTGGCCCTGTATGGTGATAATCAATTTCAGTAAGAATGAATACAAGCGTAACAGAAAAGATGCCGCTCTTCATCAGATGATACGCATGACAGCAGGTACTCACAGATAACAGTAAAACACGGTTTTGTACCAACAGTTGCTCTAAGCTGGATATTTTAACTATGCAGCTCATCTAAGTAGATAGTTAAGGGCTTTTTCATTGTTATTCAAAGCTTTCCTAGCCTCATTTCTTAACATTAGAAAAACAACTCTATAATCCTTTGCACGGATGCATATAACTTCTGAGATGTACCTGATCCATGGGACATTATACCTCAATCAACATACAAATTACAGTTAACTTCCATTAATTACACTTCCATCACTTCTAGGTTGGTTTTTTTCATATCTTTTTCTTTTTCCCTTGCTTCATGGTTTGTTTTTTTGTTGTTGTTGTTGCCTTCAATATAGCAACTTAAGCTATTGCTTAACAGTGCTACTGCTTAGCAGAGCTGTGCTGCTAAGTACCTTAAGTAAGTACCTATCATTAAGCAGGTGTGAAGGTAGAATTGAACTTGTTGGGATTAACTGCTGGATAAATACTTAGCCAACATAAATAAATCCCTAAGAAATTGATCTTCAGTACCTTATGTGAATTACATCAATAAACCACAAGCATGTTCTGATAACTCAGAAGTCATGTGCAATCCTGATTTATCTACATTTCATCGATTCGTGTCCATAGATCACACTAAAGGTAAAAAACTTATAATACCATAAAAATGAAGTACAGAGTGAAAAACCTAACGTTCTGAAAAACAATCTCAGCAGTCATTTTACTATATAATATAAACAAACATACAATGCTTGAGGTGGGAATAAAAGGTGAGGGAACGTTACTGAGTCAGTACAAGCAAATAGCTGGAGCTGTGCAACTCTGAATCCAAACAGGCAGCGTTCCCCTGCTTGTGAGAACTCAGTAAGGTCTGGAAGCCACTCCTTTAAAGGACAGAAATCCTCAGACTCTTCCCAACCCATGTACCACTCTGCTTTTGTGAAATTTCACTGAGGATTTCTAATAGTCAGCTTTCTTTAACAAAGAAAGCTATCTAGGATGGCTTGAAAAAATTCATCCATATCCTGGTACCTACCAGCCCTTACAACTCTTACTCTACAGACAACAAAACAAACATGACCTATGCAGTTTCATATGCAGACAGGCAGATGGTGCAAAACCAATTAAAAACACAAACAAAAAGGGAAGATGTGTTCCAAGTAGTAGACTCCAACCTCCTGACAATCTTCTATCTGAACTCACCTCCAGCAACCTAGACCCCTTCAACCTTTCCTGTTCATCTGCTATATGCGCCCGTTCCTATAAGTAGCTGCATCTATTCCCTCCGATGCCTTTCCCAACTTTTTATGATATGATACTGGGTAGAGTGGAATGGCTATAAGGAAGTAGTAAACCATTTTACCACCAACTGTTCCATGGGAATTGTTACTGTTGGGTCTAAGAAAGTCAAGAAGGACAAAAGCCTGCTTTAAATATCCCAACAGGTACCAACTGAGCTGGCAACACTGATTTAGCATCTCTTTATGACAGTGATCCGGCATCAAACCATCCAGGGAGCTTGTAGAGGTACAGTTAGAGACTTCCTAGACTATGCATCACCAAAATGTGGTATTTGGAGGTCTCAATTATAGGCTTATGCACTTACTGACTTTTGCAGAACTGATTCTTCACTTAAACTAGTGATGAAATATCACTTAATTAGTTCAGGCTTAGTTTTTGGGTATTTCACAAGGAAATCTTCTACGAAATATAATCAACAACAACTGTGAGACTTCTGTCTCATGCTGAACATCAGTCTCAAATGGCATGCTCTGAAATCAGTAAAAAAAAACCCCTGTATCTTTGAAGGATCAGGACTTTTTCTACTTGATTTTTCATTTCCTTCCTCTAGCTATGAACAACACAGAAGAAAGAAAAAATATTAAGACATCTTCTGCCATGTGGGTTCGGTTCTTAAACCTGTGACTTACACAGGACATGATGTCTAGGCATCAAAATGCAAATGTAGAATGAAGCAAACATTCAAAATGTGTACCTTACGAGAAGAGGGAATCTCTTCCTTTGATTGATACTGCCATTTAATGTAGCTTTAAATTAATGGCCTGTTATTTATGTGATTTATAGCTGCAAGTTGACCCCTTTTATTATCTTTCTCCAAGGATTTAAAACACTGAAAAAAAGCTAGTCCACAGCTTGTGAAGTTACAGAGAAAAGATGTATCTATGATCAGAGGGAAGCAGACAGGGTGATTTTCATAACACTCAGCCATTTCAGTACAATAACAGTTAATTTCACTTAAAACATCTTTTTTTCTTATCTTCTTTGCTTCCACAGTATTCCTATCCTTAGAGTACCAGAAATTAGAACAGTGAAGGGAATGCAAAGCTCCTTCCGCCCTGACCTCAAACAACTATGAGAAGCAGTAAACAGCAGGTCACACATGAGAGAAGATGCTATCAAATTTACTAATGAAGTGAAATTCCCTGAGCCAAGCCAGCTTTCACATGACAAACATGCTATGAGTTCATGAACTATATGCTTATCCTTATACTAAATTCAGATTAATTTAGAAGCTTATTGCTACATAAAAATACTTACTCTCAATGCCAAGGCGTATGCACGTTTCACTGCAGAAGTAAAATCAGCCCATGTCAACACTGTTTAGAACTATAAAAACTAATAATGACTTTCCAAATAATAAAAGCAGTGTGCTTGACTGCACATGCATTAACTACACTGTACTAATATTGTCATTAGTTTTATTATTTCATCTGAAGTACCAAAGGTAGGCATTTTCTTGAAGTGTATGGTTAACACACTTGGAAGCTGCATCCGCTAATAAAGGACTATTAATAGAAGAAATCTTATACTACTAAAAATTTCACGGTAAATCTAAGGTAGACATAGGAAAATTAAAACAAAGACAAATTTGATAGTGAAAAACTGTTTTTCAGTGAAGAAAGAAAACAAATGACATACAGTGCAAAAGGTTTGTAGTTAAGGTTATTTTAATTACATGTTACTAAAGTTTGTTTACCAAAATGTCAATCCATTTCCTCCCCAGCCAAAGGAAAAAAAAAAAAAAAGGTACCAGCCATATCAGAAACCACAGCTGTGAGGTCTGAAAGTACTAACAAATCCCCTTGTGTCAGTAAAATGACAAGAGCTGATTTTTCTGAACTATTAATAAGCACATACTTACAAGTATTTAAAAAATACTCTACTCAGAGCTGTCAGACATAAGGTGACAGACAGAAGACAGGATTTCAACAATTCAGCCCTATATACTGCTCACTTCAGGTATCAGCCAAGACGTGTGTGTCTCATTTCTGGTCTATTCCGATTGCTTTTGAAAATTCTAGGTACTGCAGTTTTTAATAGTGAAATTTGCTTTTCAGGTAGGGTCCAACCTGCCTGATGTGATACTGCTGATCATTTCTGCCCTCAGTTCTGTCAGGATCCAAAAACTTGGCAGTCTTCCAACTATCATTAGATGATCTGTTAGACAAGACCAGAACAGGCCTCAACTCACAGTCCTTGAAGCAGTAACATCATCGCCTTCTAATAAGTTAAGTTTAAATGGTGTGGAATAAATGTAGGTTCTATTCCAATTGTTATCTGAGAATATTCATGT
>VZZY01017389.1:1547-44082 GCA_013400335.1 Eurystomus gularis
CTCGGCCGCCCTCGGCCGGGCCCGCCGCAGCCCCGCTGCGCCCTCAGAGAAACGCCGCAGGCCCTTGAGGGGCGAGGGGATCGCTCGCTGCAGCCGCAGTCCGTGGGTCGGTGCCCTAAAGCAGGCCCTAAAACCGGTACGAGAGCAGGAGCTGGAGCCGGTGTGTGTTTTGCAGCGCTCTTGCCGAGGAAGAACAACCCAAAATGAACGTTCTCTTCACTAGCTTTAAGATGGGCCTGTCCTCTGCTGTACCCGCAGCGGATCCGGTGTACAGACACATCCAGTGCGTTATCTCTAGTCACCTAGTGCGGAACCGAATTAAACGGGAATAGCAGAAATTAACCGCGCCGGGTTAACGAGGTAAAGGTGTGAGAGAAGAGTTCTGCAACCAGGACTTTCCAGGCAGTAGAAAAGCGCACGCACGTTACATCTGCCACGTCCAGACCGAACGAGTTACCTCCCCCGAGTCATCTGAATATTATTTAGTTCCTGGAGAACTGAACTGAAAGTTTTATATTAAGCCCTGCTCAGCTTTGTGTGTGGATTTCCCACTTTTACTGCAGCACCGCTGTCAAATGTTTTTAAAACAAAGGTTTTTTTTGTGTTAGAATGTTACGTGCCCCTGATTTCGTAGATTTTGCAAGTCAGCATTTTTTTCAGGGTACTTCACGCATTTGCTTTCTGTTAAAACCCGAGAACACAGATCTGCTTAAAAACAAAGAGAAAATAGCAGATGATGTTTTTTAAATAGCACAGAGTTGTAGAAAATGCTCAAATTGCTCCCTGCTTTTTTTCCCCCGTGTTTTTACTTCAGGGAGTATTTTCCTCTGGTAGCGTTGTATGAGAACCATACATACTTGCCCTGAGAAGTGTCAAGTTTCTCTGAAGAAAAAAAGAAAAGTTGGATATTACTGTGCTTTTTGTTCTTGCCGAGACCGGTTTGCTCTTCAGTTGCATGAATTTGCCAAGATTTGTGATAAAATCCTGTGAAGTTTGGAATATTCATGCTGACTCCCGGAGCTCCTATCCACTCTGAATTAACGACTGAATAAATAATACTGATTTTAATAATTTATTTTTTTTTTGCAGTGCAAGTTTTTCTTGTGTAACGTACATTATGTTACAGCTGGCGTCTGGTTCGTTTCTCCAATTTGTGCGTGGGGAAAACTGATTTTAGAACTAGTCGTTAAACTTCCTTAGGTTTAATTCTTTTTAGGAAGCCCCTCATCACTGTGGTAGTTGTTTTTAGCTGGTTTAATGTTTCTCCACCAAATTAGAGGTCGGTTGCTGTGCACAGAGGATACCAGTGCTTTTAAAAACAAAGTATGTTGCATCCTGTTCTGGAATAATTTAAAATTGACATTTCATGGAAGCTTGGTTGGGAATGCCTGCTAGATAGAGTTAGTTCAAGTGCATGAGGTTGCTCCCAAAGCTTATAAGTCATTAAAGTAGAGGAGAAGACAAGTTCCAGTGTGCTGGATCAAAAAAATTCTGATTGTCTGAATAGATCAAGAGGTTTTTATACAAATCTATAGAGCATTGGTGCTTGACAGTTGCTGCTCCACGTTGTGGTTGAGGTTCTTCCCAGGTTGGCACTGCGCTGAAGTAACGTCACACACCAGATGCTAAAAATTGGAGCTTCCTTACATGTGTTAGATTTCCACTGGAGTCCTTCCTGGCTGTGTTCATTGTCTGGGAATATATAGACTATTTAGGAAGCTTCAGAAGACAAAGGAGATGGTAGAAGCACAGAGAAGATCAAAGAAATCTTAGTTGTAAAGAGAATTTTAAATGCTCTTCGGGACATAATGATCACGTGTAGCAATATCATCCAAAACCAGAAGGAGACATCAAATTGAGATATTGCTAATTCTGTATTGTACACTGCGTCTGCTGAGGTGGCATCAGTGCAGAGACCTAGAGGGATAGGTCAGCTCATGGGAGCCTCCTCCTCAGTGTGTTCGGTTGTCTGCGTAAGGTAAATCTGTGTATCTTAGTGAACTTGTGGAAAAGATATGCTCAGAAGCAAAAAAATTAATAAATCAGAATATTCAGGGTATGTGAACAGCATGGTCCTTAAAACAGTGTGTGAGTGAGTACGTCCGAGTGTCTTCCAAATGCAGATTATTGGGAGGTTTGTATTAACACCTGGGGAGAAGCAGGCTGTGATTTCACATCCCATCTGGGAGGCTGGAGTTGTTCCTGCATCTTGGGTCACGTTTAACTACAGCTGTGCGGGCTGAGCCATCAACCCACCAGGAATAATCTTGTGGCTGTTAATGGCAGCCATAAAATCATCAGCTAGTTCAGTTACCTTTGTGGGGATTTACGCTGCCAGTTGATGTTCTGTCTGATCCCTTACTGCTGTAGGAGATAACTTGCAGTCTGAGGTGAACTGTAAGCGCAATAAATATCTGGATTTTTTTCCCCTTTGTTCCTGTTGCTTCAGCTGGTTGCCAAGTGGAGCTTGTGTTAGTTTGGTGGCGTTAGCCAAGTGTGGGAAGATGGAAAAGGCAACGGCTTGGCCAAGCATGAGCCACACATTTTCTGAGTGAAAATAACACTAGGTGTAGTTGAAGGTTGGTTTAAAAATTGCGGTATTAATAACCTTGATTAATTATAAGCTCAAAAGTCTTGCAGTAGGATGTGTAGGACGCTAACCAGGTTACTGGCTATAAGTAAATTACGTTTTTTTTGTCTTTTAAAGGAAATTCGACATAAATCCAGTGACTACCCTCATAAAGTTGCAAAATACCCAGAAAACAGAAATCGAAACAGATACAGAGATGTTAGTCCATGTAAGTATCTTTTCTGGAATTACTGCAGTAAACCTTCTAGGCTTCTTACTTACCCAGTTTACTTTCAAACGCTGTAGTGAATAAATCAAGGTCACTGTAGATTTTGTATCTGGTTTATTTTTGCAGGCACCTATCCTGTGATAAATGTGATTTTCGTAACACATATACGAATGTGTGTAGCAGAAGGGAGAAAAGTCTGCCTGTAAAACTCACTGTGCTGAGTGGTGAACGAGAGGTGTTTGCAAATCGTAGTTACTAGTGTATAGCTAAATGTTTGTGAGCTGCAAGATATTTTAAAAGATACTTTTCTCATAAGGAAATTATTTTTTTAATATCGTTTTATCATTAAAAAAATCAGTGTCTGCTGAGCACAGAAATTATGTTAATCAGCCTTGACTAACAGAGTTTCCTTTTGGGCTAAGTGATCTGTGCTTTTCTAAGATCGTGTGGATAAATGCCGCTCGATTTCTACTGTTGCTTTAAAAAATACTTAAAATTGTGTTATTTTTTGTCTGTTCAGAAGAATGTACGTATCAAGTTGTTCTTTAATTTTCTTTGTGCAAGGAGATACTGTTCGGAGTGCTTTATATTTTACTAACTGCCGTAAAATGGTTTTGGTGGCATAATGATCTGACATCGCCAGTGAAGACAGCTTTTTGTACCAGCTTCTTTGCTACTGAGGTGCTAACGGATGTTTTTCCAACAGCATTTGCTTTAGAAGCTAATCCAAAAATCATTATAAGAAATCTTGCGAACAAAAGATTCCCAATACGGAGTTATAGCTGGAGAAAGCCAGCGCTAATCACTTTCAAAAGGACTAGGAAAAAAATGCAGTACAGCCTTAATTTTTCTACAAAATACTGAAATTGGAACAGGAAAATGTTTTTAGTACGAAGCTTCCCAGAGCACCAAAGCCTCATAAAAGCCACCTTGTTGCCAGATCTAGAATTTTTGAAGGGTTGCTGGTGCGTTGGGGCTTTTCCTTTGAGAGCCTGGTCTGAACACCTACTGTAAGATTTGGAGAAGTGCTGAGCTCCTTGTTTCCAGTTGAATGTTGTGGTAACAGCATGTGCCCAGCACTTCTCAAAACGCCACGGAAGGGGGCTCGGGTTGAGTCACGCTGGCTGGGCGCAGCGCTGCCAGGACGCACGGCGTGTTCCCACCACACGGATCCAGTCTGGCTTCACGCTGAACCTCAGTGCTGCCGTGGGATGAAATTGAACTTGAGGTGAGCACGCAGCCTTGTGTGCCCACAGGGCACTCCCCAGAGTGGTCCATCTGAGAGGTGGACAGCTCTGAGGAACGTACCTCACGTTGGTCAAGGCTTGCTCACTCCTGTGGTGTGCTTGGCAAAGGGAGGTGGACTTCTGCTGGACCTTTGCTGGTCTACACAGAGGTACTTAGGTGTCCTGGGTTTGCTGTCCTGTTACAATGTAGTGTTAGCATCTTACTGCCACTAAAGTAGATCAGGTTTTATTCACTTTCTGTTTCATACCTAAATTGGGATGGGAGTTCTAAGAAGAGAAGGCAGGAAATTAGGTTTGAACCCGTGAGACCCAAGTTCTATTCCTGGGTCCAACATCCTACACAACTTCTGTGGCAGGAGCTGAATTCATGCATTTACTGTTTCTTCCATCCATGGATTTCATTTCTTAGGTGCTGCTGCAGAGAATAGCACCTACCTTCAACGCGTCCTTTTTAAAAGAGGGTTTCTAAAATTAATAAGTAAATTGATATTGTGTTAAGTAGCATCTAATAATGCCTGCAATAATATCTTGGAAGTGTGACTCGTATTACTCTCCTGTAGTATTTCAGAGCTCAGTTCTCCTCAATCACGGCACGCTTTTTACGGTAGTGAAGAGCACCAGACACCTCTGCCTCGGTCATGGCAAAGCCTGCTTCTGGAAGGCCAGGAGGAAATGAATTATATGATTGTATTCATCGCTGGGCCCTGTGCTAGAGCAGAGAGAAGGATAAAATCTAGTCCTGAAGTAGCAGTTGATCTTAGGAAAGGGTTAGAGTCATTACAGGCTGGTTGGCATGAAGTGTAACGTGATGACTGAACCAGGACGGTGAACTTTGAGGCATGTCTTAGGTTTTTGCGTTTGTGAAGGAAGGAGGGTTTGACTTGGGCCACCGAGAGAGCCTGCAGAACTGGGCTCTAGGAACAGGGCTGTGTGAGGAGAACAGAGCACAGCACTGTGCTTGAACTAATTCCTCTCGAATTGTACTTGCGTGTGGTTTCAAATATGACTCATAAGTGTTTCTGTAACGACGGTGGGAGTCAGGAGGAGAAAGAGACCTAGAAGGGAATACACGATAAATAACATTCCGAGATAGCAGTACCTAAATTTCAAAGGAGCTGGGGTAAAAGCTGTGAGATGCAGTCACTGTGGCGAGCACGTCTCGTCTTGGTACAGGTGTGCGAGGATCTGGGGTTGTAGAAGCGCAAACAACTCGGGCTCACACAACCTGAACATCTCAGTCCTTCACTTTGCAAGTTTTACTGCTCTTTAACAGCGTTTAAGGAAAAACGGGTGATGATACTAATATTCTCTGATAGTCAGAGGCCTTCAGAACTCGCAGTTAAACTTTTAAGATCTAGCTACTGAAGTGTATTGCAAGACACGAAGACAGAATTTGATGGAAATGTTTTATTTCTCCATAGCAGCAAGAAAATGATTTGTTAATCTGGATAGTGGCCAAGCCAGTCTTGAAATCAGAGGTGCTATTATCTGCCAGAGGAAATACGAAGATTATTCTGTCTTACGGAAAAGATGTCAGTTATGAATGTGGGAAAAAATGCTTTGGGTTGGTTCTCCCCATTTCAACCATAACACGTAGGACAGGTACAGTGAAACCAGTTTGTCCCCGTTACATTTCTAGGGAAAAGTTGACTTCTGCCAGCTGGGAAAGGCCGATCATCTTCACCCATTACACATTGTCTCCAGTTTCATAAATATTTTCGTTAGCGTCCACTTTTGTTGGCTAAAGAGCTGTGGCGTGTAGAAGTTTGGTTGGGTAAAAGCCCTCAAGAGTTCCTGCCCAGCCAAAAAAAATAGCAATCTAGCAGTTGGGTATTAGTCTAGAAGAGGGAGAGGAGCATTTTGGCGATGAATTGCTATTGAAACAGGAAGTGAAATCTGAAATAGGTTTGGGTTGACAGCCAGTCATTTCCTGACAGATGAAACCGTTTCTCAGAAAACATTGTTAAGAGAGGAAAATAACTTGTGAAGTTATTCTTTATTGACAACTTCAGTGAAACTCTGTTAATACTTTCCTTCAAAATCTTATCCTTAGTTGATATCAGAGGAGTCTAGTGTCTCAGATTGACTGTAAACACCTTTAGAGATCTGCTTGCTGAGTTCCCAGATTTAGAGGCAAGGAGGAAATCCCCTCGGCAAAACTGGCAGAATTCTTTTTTTCCTTTTGCTTTTGGAGGGTAGATGGGGGTTTACAGAATATTATCTTTAGCCTTCCCTTGAAATGTGGTGTGTAGCCCAGTATCTTAGGTCATCTAGAACATTTTTGCCTGATAGATGATGCTGTTGGGGGGTCTGGAGAGGTAGCGATTTCTTCTGTTTGCTTCCTGTGGCCAGGACCTTTCAGCTTACAGTTGTCAAAGAGCATATCCCACGGAGAGAGGAACGTGAAGAGTTTTGTGCTTCAGAGGGAACTGAGTCACAGCTGATGCAGATGGCTTTGCACATTTTGCAATTGTCATTAATCAGCACTATGTTCCCGTTCTGTCCTGTATCTTGTGTCTATGTGCTGAGAACAGGGACATGTTCTCCCCAAAATAAGCCTCCATATTGGTCCAGAATAAGTTCTCCATATTAGAAGCTGACATTGATGATTTTTACGATGTTATCTAATGATTATTTACCAGAAACATGGTATAAATAACGTGCTGCTTGTGGAGATATTCATTTCTTGGGGGTTGGGGAAGAGGGGAATTTTTATAACACATACTGATAGGAACTTTACTATATCTTAACTTTGCTCCGTCCCTGGAGGTGTCCAAGGCCAGGTTGGATGTGGCTTTGAGCAGCCTGGTCTAGTGGGAGGTGTCCCTGCCATGGCAGGGGGTTGGAACTGGATGATCTTTGAGGTCCCTTCCAACCCAAACCATGCTATGATGATTCTATGGTGATTTTTTTTTCGGTCCACTCAAAAGTGTGATGATCCCGTGCAGCAGCTCCGCTTGTGTTTCAGTATGAACACATCTCAGGAGCTAGGCCATGGCTGATCCAGTGGCTTTGTTGCGTTCAGCGGGTGACAGGGTGGGGATGGCACCTTTCCTTTGCCTTAGGCTACCTCTGAAACCTGAGACTGAGTCTAGTGACAGAGTATTGTAATTGGAATAACTTAGCAGCTCAGATAGACCGGGTTTAGAATAATGAAATGAAGGGGGTTTGCTGGTAGGCGGGAAGGGGTCAGGCTGGGTCACAGGGATGGCTTCTGGCTGCATGTTTTATTTATGACTTTCTTTAATCCACTAAGTAGCATTTCTCCTTCCATTGTTGTTAACAGCTCTATACTTGGGGAGCCAGAGACGTCTCTTGGATAAAAGCTAATTTTTAAGCTCCACAGTGGTTTCATCTCTAGAAACACAAAACCAACTGCAAGAACTGCATGATGTAAAATGCCAAATGTTTCGTATCTCGGTTTTAACTGGATATGTCATTTTATTTTTAGCAGGGAGTGGGCAAATTGATGTGTAATGGGAAGTCTTGGCCTTATTCGAGACACAGGGGGTGTTGTCAGTGACAATCGGTGGGATGGGGTTTCGCTTGAAGTGGGTGATAAGAGTTTGCTTGTCTCAGACAGGGTTGTTCTGGGAACAGTTTTCTTAGTGCAGGAGCCAGAATGAAAAGTGTTTTTAAGGTTTCCACTTCCTTTTCAGGCTGCATAGTTGGTTGAAATAGGGGAATTAGCGCTTCAGAAAATGAGTGCTGTATTGTAGCTGTTGTGACCATGGCAACATTTAAGATAAGATTTAAGATAGGTTTATCGTTCATATAAATCTGAAGTACTTTGTAACTGGAAATGATTTACATATGGGAAATATGTTACAGCTAAGTCCCTGTCAAAAGTTGCCTTGCTTCATTTAATTCAGAAGAGCAAGCCAGGGCTTGAACGAGGTTTCTAGGTCATTGTGTCCTTCAGGAACGTTTTCCCTTGAAAGAAGGGAAATCAATATATTCCAGTGGCTTGCTTTGTCCCGCGGATGTCTGCCAGTCTATTTGTAGCACTGCCTCTGTTTTGGTTGGGGAGGAGGAGGAGGGAGGCTGTCCGTGCATAGAATTCCTTGTTAAAGGGGCTTTTCAAACACTTCCAGAATTTTATTTGTCATGTTTGCGAAGCGGAATTTAGAAGAAGGTAAAAAAGAAGGCTGAAAAGGCGTGTAAGGATTACGGTAGGAAGCCTCACGAGGGCCTGGGCAGTTATCTCCTGCTGGCAGCGGTACAGCCGCCGCTGCTGGGTGATTAAACTGTTAACAGGGCTTGCTTACGTCATCTTTCCGAGAACACTAGTACCGGTATGTGTGATTTACTATAACAAGATCTTCAGTTTTTCCTGTTGGCGAATGACATGTAATATTTACAAAGGTCTTGGTTTCTCTCCAGTAGAAACATTTCAGATAAAGTGATACATGAAAGGAAAAAGTAACGCTTTCCTATCCAGACAAAATAAGACAGGGAGATGTATTTTACTTTAAAACACGTGTGTCTTAATTTTACTGTGTCTTGGCTTGATAATTTATTTTTTTTTTCTTCATATAGGTGTATCATAAATTGCTTTAAGACTCCTGAAAGTCAAGGCGGTGTTGCCTTACAGCTGGAATGCTAATGAAAACAGACTAAACCAGTAACTTTCTCATACTTTTATATTAAGAATAGATTTTCGGCATATTTCTATTCTCTACACATTTGTAAATGATGGCATATAAAAGCCAACAGCTAGAGGTAGGAAAACAGCCCAAATCTCAGTCCTTAACAAAAAAAGGTAGTAGTCATTTACTATTGACTTCTTTCCTTGAATCTCTTAAGACCCTCTCTGAGAGTTGCCAACTGCAGATAGATGAGGGAGAGTATAAACCACCAAATAAATGTACTTCCCCAGGTTTCCAAACATATGGAAAGTATTTATAAAATCATATGAGGGGCCCACAGAACAAGAGTCTAACTCGGCAACTATTTCTTGATTCCCATCAGCTTTTTGCCTATCTGGGATCATACTCGTGGATTTCTTAGATGATCTTTGTGCTCTATAGACTGGCTGTGATGTAGGGACTTAATCTGGAGTGTAGCTGTCATAGCTGCCCTGAAGGTGATACTTGGTAGTTGCTGATGTCAAAAGTAGTTGGTGAGCAACTTGGTAGTTGCTCTTGTCTTGGGCCTGCAAGAAAGCTGGGGAGGGGCTTTTTACAAGGGCTTGTAGTGACAGGACGAGGGGCGATGGCTTCAAACTGGAGAAGTGGAGATTTAGATTAGATGTAAAGAAGAAGTTCTTCACTGTGAGGGTGGTGAGACACTGGCCCAGGTTGCCCAGAGAAGTTGTGGATGCTCCATCCCTGGAGGTGTTCAAGGCCAGGCTGGATGGGGCCTTGAGCAACCTGGTCTAGTGGGAGGTGTCCCTGCCATGGCAGGGGGGTTGGAACTGGATGATCTTTGAGGCCCCTTCCAACCCAAACCATTCTATGATTCTGTGAAAACTGATTAATTTTGTGCATTTCTCATTTCCCTCAGCTCTGTCACTTTCTTCATGGAATCTCTTCCATCTCTTCCTGAAACGCGTTGAAGTCTCTTAAACTCATTTTAGTTGCTATTTTTTATTTATTCTTCTCATGAACCGTCTGTCTAGGCAGTTGAGCTTCAGGGGGGCTCCAGTTTCCTGGCATGCAGTTGTGTACAAATTTTAAACTGAAAATGCTGTTTATTTAATACATTTCTAATAAATGGCTGAAGGATTACTTTCTGTGAACGAGTCTGGTTGCCTAATAAATTAGATACTAAGTGGTTTTAGGAACAGCCACGGTCACTTGTTAGTATGCAGTGTTCTAGTGTGACAGGCTGATAATCTTGTATTAATGTGAGAATTTTAAACTGAGTCCTTTGCTTGCCTCTGCCATAAATAGGGGAATCTGCTGCCTTGCCTGTGTAACCATGAGAGACTGAAACTGTCATTAAATGAGGCTTCATCTAATTGGAACATTTGTTAAATAGGGACATTTTTTTGTGTACCCCTTGTTTAGTATTTTTAGTTTGTATGGTAGTAAAAAATTACGGGGGAAATGGAATTGATCAAAGCTTGGTTTGAATTATTGTAAGTGGATTTTGGGGATTTTTTTAGCTATGTGAATTTAACTTTATGATTCTTCCTCAACTTACGAAACTTCACCAAAAATCTTTGTTGTTTTTAAAAGAACCCCGAGTATTGCAGTTTTCTGAGCAGCTTCTATTAACAGCTGCCTGAAATCGTTCTGATGGAAGGCTGAGGGGAGAACAAGACAGGCAGTTATCAAAGCTGCATGAGAAATAAGCTTCACGTGTATTTGTAGTTTGCCATTTGGTTAGTACTGCGGAATTTATTTCTAATTGCTCGTCAGACCTAAACCTGCCTGTTATTCATCAAGGCGGGTACGTCATTAATTCGTAATTTTGTTTGAATTTTAGATGATCACAGTCGTGTCAAACTGCAGAACACCGAGAATGACTACATCAATGCCAGCCTCGTGGTTATAGAAGAAGCCCAGAGATACTATATTTTAACACAGGTGAGTAAACCCGCGTGCTGGGGGGTTATAGGGATTGTGAATTTGGGAGAGGGGGATTTGTGCAGTTGTAATTTGTATTTGGATGGTTCTTTGTCACTCTGAATTTTAATAGATCTCTTTTTAATGTGAACACATCGTTTTGTATTTTAAGAAATAGCTACAAGGAATATTTAAATAGGAATTATTTACTGAATATAAAGCTTCTCAAGAACTACTTGCTCTTTGCTTCAGTTCTTTCAGAAATAGAGTTCTTTTGGTTGCAACAATACTTTTACCCCTCTTTTCATCTGGTATCTTCTGAGTGTGCCTGCAGTAGCCTTTCTTCCAACAGCACAGTAATAGTGATGCCAAAACTGAAACGTCCCTTCCCCGAGTTCTTACTTTTTGTTGTTCGTCTTTGTTTTTTTTTAAAAGCCCGAAGTTTTAAGTACTGGCATGAGCTGTGCAGCATGGTTACTGTCTCGCCTGTCACTTCTGTCATTCAGTTACTAATTCAGTTAAACTTTTCAGAGGAAGACTTTCCTGTCTCACTCAGTGAACAATTAACTGTGTTCAGACACTGCTTTGTCTGTACATTCTCACACCTGTATTTTTTTTCCCTTTCCTGTGCAGGGTCCACTACCTAATACATGTTGTCATTTCTGGCTCATGGTATGGCAGCAACAAACCAAAGCAGTTGTCATGCTGAACAGAATCGTTGAAAAGGAATCGGTGAGTAACGTTAGGCCTGAAGTTGTGATTTTAATACAACTGAACAATGTTTGATTGTTATGTTAAAAGAACTACCAGACCTTCTCGCCGGTGTACGGCATGACTTGGATTTCATGTAACATTACAGTGATGACGCTGAGACACAAAATTCAGTTTGGTGAAAACAGCATCTAATTAAACATACATCCAGAAAGGTGACAGTAACATCCTGAGAAAGGAGGATGTGCAGATAGAAATCAGATGGAGTAGAAGCGGTGTGAGATGCTCCAGAACAAAATGGAAGGTGGGAAAACAAGTTTGAATTATCACAGAATCATCAAACAGTTTGGGTTGGAAGGGACCTCAGAGATCATCTCATTCCAACCCCCTGCCATGGCAGGGACACCTCCCACTAGAGCAGGTTGCTCAAGGCCCCATCCAACCTGGCCTTGAACACCTCCAGGGATGGAGCATCCACAGCTTCCCTGGGCAATCTGCTCCAGTGTCTCACCACCCTCACAGTGAGGAGCTTCTGCCTATGTCTAATCTAAGTCTCCACTCTTCCAGTTTGAAGCCATTACCCCTCGTCCTGTCACTACAGTCCCTCTCCTATCACTATAAGCCCTCAATTAAAGACCCAGAATTAAAGTATCTTTAGATCATTTCTTCTGAACGTATCAGAGTCATGTTTGCTGTGTATTAACTGTCACAATGAACACAAGCTGCTGCCCAGCCCAGTCAAAGTGATCTAGTTATTTCTGATTCTTTATCAGCTGCTGGTATCGGTGCAAAATACTCAAATCTTCTGTTACGATGTAGTTTTTCTGCTCCCGAGCCTAAAACCACCGTGGATTTTAGTTAAACACAAGTTGTTTGAGGTTTATCTTCAGAGCAGATTTGTTACTGAAAAAGACTTGAGTAATCCATCCAAAAGTAACTTACTTTCTGGAGGTGAGTGTAGGCAGGAGGAATAAAGGACAAGGGACAGTTTTACATTGCTTTGTTAGTTCTGTTTCACAAGAATATTCCAGTATTCAGGAAGCCTTGGGAAAACGGGATGCATTACATCAGCTGTGTAAATGTGTGGGCGTGCACGTCAGAAATGGGGTGGGAATGTCGAAATAGCTGAGTAAAGGTCTCGGGTCCCTGTAGAGAACTGGAGGGGCAGAGGGAGAAGGGTTAACGTGTATCTCAAAACACAAACAGATGGAGCTGGAATGCCTAATAGCTGTTGAAACAGCTGTAGTAACTTGGCTGTAAACATGATGGACATTGAGAATTCCTCAAATTGGGAGCAGGTGCTTGAGTATTGAGTTAACAGGTCTCAGAATCTGCTCATGCAAAGCCCAGGGTACCAGGATGCTTAACCAGACTGGTTTTCTTCTTTTTTTTTTTCCTTACATTCCAAAAAATAAATCAGGTGAAGTGCGCGCAGTACTGGCCAACGAAAGAAGAGGAAGTTATGACATTCAGTGAAACGGGTTTCCGTGTGAGGCTAGTATCTGAAGACGTCAAATCCTACTACACAGTACATCTACTGCAGTTAGAAAATATCAACGTAAGCTTTTCTCAGTCTGTATGGCTCGTGTTCCTGGGATGAAGTATGTAATGAAAAGTGTCTAGCATATTGTCACTGCGGGTTGGATTCAGCTTTTACACAGAAAATTTTAATGTGCTTTGCTTCTGAAAATGTTGAAGATGGTGTGTGGCATATAAGTTAGACCTGAATTAATCAATATATTTAAACATGTAACAGCTTCAGCATTTATTTACTTTATATTTCGCATTTGGCAGTAGCTGGACATGCTGAGTTATAATTGATGGGAGTGGTGATGCTAAGAGGAGCTGTAAGAAATACCTGAAAAGGAGGAACCTAGGAGTTGAAAATTCTGATTTCTTTTGAGTATTAGAAATCAGACTCAGTAATTACTGGTTTGTTGGTTGTTTTTTTTTAATGGAACTTTAGTTTTCCGTGTAATTCAGTTCAGCTATCTAAGTTTTTGGGGGGAGGGATGCTTACCACCTGTAGATAGGTAACTTCTCTCCTCTTGCTTACCTCCCCTTTTGCTCCACAGGACCAACCATCCTTTTCTCTTAAAAGTTAAGCACTTTGACAGTTTAATCAAGTTAAGCTCAAAAAAATTGTTCCTGGCCTGAGCTTGGGTTGGAATTTGCTGCTTCTGTTTCAGAGCTGAAGACAGGATTGAAGAGCTTGTCTGTTTGTTCCAGCTATGTCTTGTAAGATATTCTCTCTCCCTATAAACCTTGCCTTATATTAATTGCAAGTGCTCGTATGGCAAGTTTTACTCAAGGTTGTCTTGTCAGTGGATTTGGGAAAGGGAAGCTTGAAGACGTTCCTTTGCATGGTGCTTTATACAACTAAATATTGATATATTTCACCCAAATAATTTGAATTTATAGTAACTACTAATGGTACTTGGAGATAATGTTTGTAAATTTGACACCTCCCTCAGGAAATGAAGGTGATAAAACTTGGCATGTTGCTCCTTGGTCTGTTCAGTGTAAGAAAAGCTTTACGAAATTCTGTCCTACCTGAGGAATTCCTGTTTAACTGTTTGATATTGACAGTAAAGGCAAAAAAAAAAGAGATGTGCTTGGAAGGTAGTGCCTGAGTAACTCTCTGTAAAGCTGAGGCAAGCTTTCCTAAGTACTGAGAAAGCTGCTTCATGGAATTTTCTGGCTGATGTTGGCCCCTAAGCCTAAACATCCTGTTTTCAAAGGATGCCTTTTTCGTGACGTATATGTTTGGACATAATGTTAGCTGGAAGGTGCAGAACTCCCGGGAGGATCAGCACGATCTAGACTGCAGCAGACTGTGGAGTTGGAGCTGTCGAGCACTGCAGTTTTGGGGTTTGCTTTGGACTGGTAGTGCAGGCCCGCCAGCGCTGTGCGTAGCTTCGTGTACGTCAGGTTTGCAAATATTTAGCAAACTGAGTGCATTGCATTTTTATTTTAACACCCTAGTGTTCCTGTAAGGCTCCACAAGTTGTAACTCCAAAGAGTATTTTTTTTTTTTAATATCCAACAGCTAGAACATGCTTGGTTACTCAGAAAACGGATGCAGTTTCTAGAATAATGCTGTGAATGTGAAGGGCAGCCTTCGGGAAGGGTTGGATAATTATACCGTAAAGTTTGTGGGAGCTGAGTATCCCCAGTAAGCTGAAATGTGAGCTTAGCTGTGTTTATACAAGTTTGTCTGGAGGGGACTTTGGTGGAGGCAGAGCAGCGAGACGTTCAGCCACTTGACGCCTGGAGTATAAGATGACTCACGAACAAAATACACTCTGAATTCCAAGAATACTTCAGGAATTTTAGTATTTCCTTGAAAACAGAGGGAACTAGAACTGTCTTTTATAATACAGCCATTCTGAACTCAAGTAAATTTTTGTTGCTGCAACAAATCTCTCTGATACATGTGCAAAAACCATACATATGAAGAGTAAAGTGCTTGTTTAACGTTGTTACCAGTGAAATGAGCTCTGAGTGTTTCGTTGTTGGTAGTTTTGGTTTGTTAAAGAGCAGCTGCAGGTGGGGTTGGGGTTGGGGGGGTCGGCACGTTGGTTTTTTAGGATTAGATCAAAACATTTGGCAGTTTGATACGTTTACATTTGTTGTAGGCAAACGGTTGGTTTTGCTGCTATGGCTGCTCTTGTCCAGTAAAGCTTTGGAGAGGAAATGGTGTTTCATGGTAGCTTCCCACCGGTTTTGAAAATATTCCCAAGTGCTTTGCCCTGCTGGGGGCATATCCTTATTTTTCACCTGGCCTAATCTGCGTTTCAGAATATAGAAATCTGAAGCTGCTTTTCCACCGTGGTTCGTTGTGTGTCCTCCATCGTTCTGTTGGTGTCAATTGTCAGCTCTTCTGAAGCTGGCCGCTGCTTCGTGCTGGAGTTGCTCAGGTTTAGAACTCTCCTTGAGGAAAGATGGACTGTGAAGGGCTTCCACAAGCCCTTGCCTCTGTTGGAAAAGAAGGGTAGAAGGGAAATGCTGTGCTCATGTTAAAAATTTGTGATTGTTTATGTGAGAAGCTATTGCATGGCCGTGATGTGCCACCAAGCCTATAGCGGAGAAGCAATAGTGAGGTGTTTATAAGAGTCTTGTTAAATCTGTAAAATAACCTTATTGGATGGGGTTGCAAAGTTTTTTGTGACGATATTATGGGAGAATTGTTAGATATTGGCAGGTAACTTCGGGAAGACTCCAGCCTGTGCTGAATACACGTTGTTATATTATTCTCTATGGCTGCTGTTAGCTTTCTGTGTCAGAAGGGTTAAGTCCTGGCCTTTAGAGAAAGGAAAACTTTTGTCTTCAGTAATTTCTGATGTGGCAACCCAAGATAGTGGGACAAATAGTGAGTTCTTATTAGCAAAACCCCACTACCTTGGTACTGGGGAATTCCGGGAAGCCACAGGAGTGCAAGTGAGCGTCAGTACTTGAGGGAAATCGGGGATTGACTGGGTGAGGAAATGGAACAGTGGAAAGGAATTGAAAATGCTGGAGGAACCTTGATGAATGTATCTCAGACTGGGTTCCTAGAAATAAGAATAAAGCAGCTGAAGAAGAGGTTTGCAAAGCAAATATTTGCTGGAGGAGAAAGGAGTAGAAGAAACGAAGTAGATTTGATGGGACACTAGTGGTACAATACTTGAGAGTAAGGACCATTAATAAACCACGAGTGGAATCTTGAGTCTTCTGCAAATATTTTGAAAAAAAAATGAGCAAAATGGATTGTCCACTTAGTACCAAGCCTCTGCGTGGCCATTGTGGTCAGATAAAGGTGACACACGACTGCTTTGTGGCCGTCACTGTCTGATCCTGTGGATGAGCCAGGAAGAGTCAATGTCGTTCAAGAACATGAGATTTGCTTTGCAGCTAATTTACAACATGCAAAATTTTGAAGATGCTGAGAAGACCTTTTGTTTGTGGGGGCAAGCAGCCTAATGGCGGGAGGTCTTCTGGGATCCCACGGTGTCTTTGTAGAGATGGATGTGTGTCTGTAAGTAATTCCCATAGTGCTTTGAAGGGATTTCTGAAACATGGCATATACGTGCTTTATAAACTTGTGGGATGTCCTGTCAGACTGCAAAGGGGATTCATTTTGGTCTTCATGACCACAGGAATAAGACTGAGGTGTTAGGGAGGTATTGGTGTCTCACAGGAAAGGAGAACCCAGGCTCACTTGAGTGTCCAATGTTTTGCAGATTCAACGGGCACAGCTATTGCCGTGTTGACTTGCAGGATATGCATTAGTTATTAAAAAGAAAACCAAACCAGAATGTTTGTGAGGATTATTATGGCCCTGTTATCCTCACTGCCATTTCTAGGTACGTCCTGAAAACTGTTTTGGTCAGCATTAGAATGAACAAATAGAAGAGGTTATGGTAAGAGCTGATGTAAAATTTTGCATTTCAGTGCTTGGAATGTTGCCCTTGCAGCTGCCTTCTCGTTTTGATAGGGTCACGTGGGTTGTTAATGCACTTAAGGCACGATCATTAAATATGGGACCACGATGGGGTTGTAGGTGTATTTTACGCCTTCATGTGTCAGACCCTTAAACTGTGAAATAAGGAGTCCTTTATAAGGAGTGTGAAATCTGTGAGACCAGCGTTTTTCTGTCTTCAGCTGGTTTACTCGACTTTGAAGCATTTTCATAGCGTTTTATTTACGTTCACACTCTCAGGTGACTGAAGAACTAAAAGTCCTAAGATTTTTGTAGCATTTTCAGTGATCAGCTAGTGCCTGTAGAAAGGTTGCGACAAGGCTCGTTTTGGTGAAAGTTCATCTAACAGCATTCTATTATTTTTCTGCTCAAGCCCTCACGTGGATGTCTGCTTGTAGCCTGGAGCATGGCTTGTGGCTTGGTCATCCTTTGACGATGCTGTTTGGTGTGGCCAGCAGTCAGTGGAGAGCTGTGCGGTGTGGTGGTAACTTCTGAGTTTATCCGGTTTAACCATGTTGGTTATTTACTGAAAGCTTGTCCCAGTAGTTTGTGAAACCTTTCACTACAGCGGTTTGACTCATTTTCTTGGAAAGTTGTTTGTTTAAATATTGTCCCATGATTATGCAGGGATTTTTACAAATTCTCTTTTTGTAGCTAGTCTTAGGGAGTAGTAAAGTCTGGAAGAACATGTTGTGATTACCATAGAATAAGCTGGTTTTCAGTTATCGTGCAGAAATGTGTTCCCTGGGTACAACATATATAAGATTTTATATTACTGCTTGAGTCTTAAAGTGCACCTTTTCTTTTCTTTAAAAGAATACCTAGTTTTCTTTAAAAGAATACCTAGTTTCCTGCTAACACTTTAAATAAAATTAGTTGTTCTTTAAAATTGAATTTCTGCCCATCAGCAGCTGCGAATCTTGAGCAAGCCAAAGCTTTTCTCCTTCTGGTCCTGCATCACTTCACGTAAGCGACAGCTGCGGCGCGCGGCTCAGCGACCGGGGAGTTCTCGAGGAAAGGGCGGTGCACACACAGTGTTTCAGCTGTACAGCTTGACTGCCAAGCACCACTGGAAAGAGCTGTTCTGTTTGAGAGAGAAAACGGGGGAGGTTTGAAATATTCCAGTGGGATTTGGCCGAACGATTAGAAACTGCGAGTTCAAAGAAGACCGGCCAGTTCTGCTGCACTGGGATGGGACTGGTGGAGGAAGGTGAAGAGACTGGGTGTTTTTAAAAGGAGCTGACGTGATGGACAGCTGTGGGATGGATGAAGCCTTTGTACAGTATGGGGAGGAAGAACAAAGGAACTGTGTGGGTTAGAGCTGGTTGAGATCTACGCCAGCACGTTCCGGCTCTCCTTTAGAGGTGCCATTTTCAGAGTCCTCTGTGAGCAGGGTGACACGTGGCCATGTGCTTGAAGCCATCCTGATTTTTTTTTTAGAGGAGGATGCTAGTGCTTGTTATGGGATTTAAACAAAACACAGATCACCTTTGTTTTCTAGAGATAAGGATGGTTTTGCCTTCGTAAGGTATAAGGGAGGCTTTCGTCTGGTGTGCTACTTAAGAATCTTGAGGGGGAGAGTATCAGTGACCACTTCAAAGGATCCTCTAGAGTCACGAGAAACAACTTGAAGCTTTGTATTACATAGCATCTGCATTTAGCTCCTCTCTCTGGGTTTCCTCTTCATTTTGTTTGTAAATTGATGTGTTATTTTTCTTAGAAATAGAGGAAATTGCTGAAAAGTAATCTTTAAAATTCTATCATTTCCAGATTTCATATTAAAAAAAAAATATATCTATCTCCTTCATGATATTGAAACAAACGGGTCATTTCAGTTGATGAGTGAGTTAACTCACGAGTTGAAAAACTAAGCCCAGGAGACCAGTGAGAAGATCTCAGTTGAAAATGGAAGCTCTTCTTTTTTTTTTTTAATGCTTTGCTTTAGACAAATAAGAAAGGGAAGTCCTGGTGTATTTATGCAATTTAGGCCTTGATAGATTTTTTTTTTCCCCCTTGGAAATCATACTGTGTACTCAGCCTGTGGTGTCCTTGCTGAGCTCTTAGCCAGAAGACAAAATATTCCTGGAAGATAACTGTGCATTCGAGAGTGACCCGAGTCATGGAATTCCCGCTGGTTTCTGTGAAAGCGTTGGCAGTCCTGCAGGGTCTGGGCTTTGAAGGGAAAAGACAAAATGGGAGAGTGTGTTTGTTCCTGTGTAACCATGAACTGGATTACTTTAATTTCACAAGGGAGTTTCGTAAACTGTCCCTCATGAGAAGTTGAAAAGAGACTGAGCAGATGAAGAACAGTAGAATTTATTTGAATTTCAAGGCTATTTTTTACCGTTGCTGAAAAACAGCTCTTCTGGAATACATTGATATTTTACATCTTCTTGTGTTCCAGCTTTGTGGAGGTTTATGTAGGTTTCGATCTATGTGGAAAATAAGATGAAGTGGAGGGAGGATAAAAATAACGGAACCTTTCTAAAATTCCTGAGCTAAATCAGTGACGGAGTTGTCCCAAAATCAAAATTAACAGCAGATCTGAAGTGAGTTTCATACAAATACGAACCAAATTTGTCATCAGAGCTTTTCAGATGCCTCTGTACTATACCCTCTTGCTGTCGTTTCAACACTTGCAGGGAGTTGGCTGTGTTAGGAGAGGAGCAGCGTGTCTTTCACACGTCTACGTGGTTTTGGAATCCTCCTTTTTACCTTACAAAGAATGAGTATGTGCAGCCAAAGCCTCGTTACACATCCTGCTGTACGGGTTCTTAAAGGCCTTCTCCGTAAAGCTTTCCCGCTCCTCTCAGTAATGTGGTTAGTACAAAGGAGATACTCACACCTCGTAATATTAAAACTTGCTCCGAGCAAGAGTGGAGAGAGCTTATAATGCCAATGGGGTTTTTTTGGGGGCATATTAATGCTATCATTCTAATAACTGCTGTCAGACATTAAGCCGCTTAACGGTAGAAAAAGAAGAATATTTGGGAGCATGTAGTAAAGCAAACCAAATATAATACCTGAAGTTGGAGAAGAAGAAGAAAATTGCATATGGTAATAATTGCAAAGGGGCAAACTACCAACTCAGATGAAAACCAGCTTTGGGTTGCACTGTTGGTTGGCATCCAACTTGAAGCGAGTCGCTGAATTGTTTGTCTAAGGAGGTTTAAAATAGCAAATAGCCATTGATTTAGGTGGGGAAATGTGTGCTGACTAAACAACAGGAGAAGCCTTTCTAGTTGGTTTGTTTATTTGTTTTCACTTCTAGAGTGGCGAGTCCAGGATGATCTTTCATTTTCATTATACCACGTGGCCAGACTTTGGAGTTCCTGAATCCCCAGCTTCGTTCCTGAACTTCCTGTTCAAAGTCCGAGAGTCTGGTTCACTGAGTTCGGAGCACGGACCTGCTGTCGTGCACTGCAGCGCGGGGATAGGACGCTCCGGCACCTTCTCATTAGTAGACACTTGTCTCGTTCTGGTAAGCGTTTGGTCCTTCCCTCGTCACCCTTTCCTTCCCCTGACACCCCGTCTCCTTTCCCAGCGTGGGCTTTGGGGTCCGAAGGCTTGAAGAGAGTTAAGGTAATGACATGCCAGTGAAAACTTTAATTATACTTCTTTTTTTCTTCACGTATTCTGATGGTTTAAAGATAAAGCTCTTGAAATATATTTACAAACATGTCTTGAAGTACTTCACGTTTTCAGAGCTTCCTGGAAAGGTTGGACTAGATGATCCTTGGGATCCCATCCAACCTGATATTCTTTGTTTCTATTATGATTCTGGACAGTAAATAATAAGCATTCTTTTCATTTCTATAAGATGTTTTGGGACCAGCCGTGTTTAATATCTTTATCAATGACCTGGATGAGGGGATCGAGGCTCCCCCAGTAAATTTACAGATGACGCAAAATTAAGTGGGAGTGTCGATCTGCTTGAGGGTAGGAAGGGACTGCAAAGGGACCTGGACAGGCTGGAGCAATGGGCTGAGGTCAACTGGATGAGGTTTAACAAAGCCAAGTGCCGGGTCCTGCACTTTGGTCACAACAACCCCCTGCAACGCTCCAGGCTTGGGAAGGAGTGGCTGGAAAGCTGCCTGGTGGGAAAGGACCTGGGGGTGCTGGTGGACAGCCGGCTGAACATGAGCCNCTGTGTCCAGTTCTGGGCACCACAGGACAAGAAGGACATTCAGGTGCTGGAGCGGGTCCAGAGAAGGGCAGTGAGGTTGGTGAGAGGTCTGGAAAGCATGTCTTATGAAGAGCGGCTGAGGGAACTGGGGTTGTTTAGTCTGGAGAAGAGGAGACTGAGAGGAGACCTCATTGCCCTCTACAACTACCTAAAAGGAGGTTGTAGCGAGGCTGGTGTTGGTCTCTTCTCCCAAATTACTAATGATAGAATGAGAGGAAATGGCCTCAAGTTGCATCAGAGGAGGTTTAGGTTGGATATTAGGAAGAAATTCTTCACTGAGAGAGTGGTTGGGCACTGGAACGGGCTGCCCAGGGAGGTGGTGGAGTCACCATCCCAGGAGGTGTTCAAAAAATGAGCAGATGTAGCACTTGAGGCTTTGGTCTAGTGGCTAGAGAGATGCTGGGATGAAGGTTGGACTTGGTGACCCTAGAGGTCCTTTCCAACCATAATGATTCTATATAGAGACAACTGAATGTCTAAGTCTTTTTTTCTCTAAACATGGAATATCTTGCAGGTCCGACAGGTTGCAGAAAACTGGCATCTGAACTAGGAGGAGAACTCAGGCATATTTTGTATATTCTGATGCACCTATAGTTTAATGTTAGAGGAATGAAAGTGAACATGGCAAGAAGTGCAGATACGGGGTTAAAACCACTCCATGAGCGTAGTGTGGGGACAAGTGTGCCCACTGCTCAGATTAGGGATTCTGCTTTAACCATGGAATCCTCTGCCACGGTTGGTCGTTCCAAGCTGTTGCTCCGTTCAGGAGCAGTAGAAGACACCGCTTTATGGTTTCAGTTCTTACAGTCCTATTTCAAAATGTAAATACATGCCTGAAGAAAATGGATCCTCTTTAAATGTCTTAATTTTAAGACCTGATGTTAGGGTACTGATTGGTTTTTTTTTTTAGTTACTAGACGATCATTGATTTGTTCATAATAAGCTTTCATTAGATGGTTAACTTTTTTCCTGTAAAAACCATTTAGAAATGATTTGAGGTGTTAATTTTTGTATCTAAACCAATGGCAACATAATATGAAGAAACCAGTTTTTAGATTGAATTTGATGACTCATTTTCACTTGGAATTATTTTTTATACGTTGCCTGTCTTTAACAGCAACAATGATGCTTTCAATGTAACTTTCTTTACAGATGGAGAAAAAGGACCCATTTTCTGTAGATATTAAGAAGGTATTACTGGATATGAGAAAATATCGGATGGGACTTATTCAGACTCCTGATCAACTAAGATTTTCATATATGGCCGTAATAGAAGGAGCAAAATTTATAATGGGAGATTCAACTATACAGGTAAACGTTGAGCTCCGTGTATTTAAACATAAACAGGAGAAGGCTAACGGTAGTTAACAGTGATCTCCAATCCCTTTTAAAACGTGTAACTTCATGGTATTTAAATCATTTGCCTTTTTCATTAGGTGCCTAGAAGGTATTAGAGGTTAATTCTGTGTGTTTATCCCTTCAACAGATTACCCAGTCTCACTATTTTATCAGTGTGGCTTGCAAAGTAGCAGCTACAGCTGTTTTAAGTGACTGGAGGTAGGTGGAGGGGGAGCTGGGAGGAGAGGCTCATGTGCTGGCACTGCTTGTTTCATTGATCTCTCAAATGAATGGAGCAGATGAGCTAAGACACGTTTCCTCTTTTCTGTGGTTCTGGTAGGCGTCGGATTTTTCTCTTCCACAAATGTTTCTTGAGTTGCTGTGTAAATATAGAAATAATTTTGCACAACTCCCGATCAGCCCCGAGGCAGCGTGGCGCTGGTGCGACTCCTGCGCCGCGTGCCTAGGAAACACGGGATTCATCCCAACACCACCAGCAATTCAGCCTCTTTCTTTTCGGGAGCTGTTTCTGGTGGTCAGAGGGTATTCTTCTCTCTAATGATTTTTCTGCTTTGTTCTTTAAAAAGCCGTGTTCCAAAGCACGAGCAGCTCCGGTTCCCGCACTTACCATCTAGATCACGGGATTTCTTGTTTCTGAACAAGGGAGCATTGTCGACTCAGAGTACTGCTGGTGAGGTTCAGGTGCCGTGTTTCTGCCTTCTAAGGGAAGGCCTAAGAAGGCGCCCTTCCCAGCTGGTTGGTTTTTTTCCTTTCCTTGTTAGGATTGTTCGGGTATCTTTCCTAAAGCAGTGCTTTGTGCAGCGCAGGCAGTCGTCCTGGTGCTGTTCTCCTTAGGCCTCGGGGTCACGTGCAGAATCCCTGCCAGATCTTCATCAGGAGTATTTCTGCTTTCAAGGTCAGCTAGAGCATTCCTGTCCCCTCGTAGGGAGCAGTTGTACTGTCCAGTGTGAGAGGTGTTCACTTCTCTCTGCTGGTGATGGGGAGGGCGTGAAGTCATTGAATGATTCTCTCACAGAACGTTGCCCAAGTTCACCTCTGACGTCTCCATGGATTTTGGAGGTCAGTCAACTGTGCAGACAAACACGGCATGAGCTTGAACCTTCACCTGCTTGCAGCTAGTGGCTGCAACTGCAACGGCGCTGGTACGGGGGGTGAGGAGTCTCTTCCTGTCGTGTAGCACCAGTGGGGTTTCCACCGGTGACTGAAAGGGGGGATCAGACATTCACCTGGCTGCAAGGTTTGGGGCCAGATCTTGCTAGATCTACAACAGACGTTCTCTGTTGGCCCCTCTCCCTTCCCAGAGGGAAGAGGAAAGGAAGTAAGGGATGGAGACTTATGGGTTGGAAAAGAAAACTGGAATGGCTCTCATGAGGATTATAATGATAAAATGGAATAGATACAAATCATTATGGAACCCAACCCCCTGATGGGGTCAGGGGAGTGGTGATGCCGTGGGGCAGGCACTGGGGAAGTGCCAGACTGGACTCAGCAGCAGATGGGAACCAGATTCAAGAGCTGGATTCTGGAATGGGATTCAGGAACACACGGATCAGGTGTTGTCCCGAAGCCCTGCAGAGCTGTGCGGGCGCTGCGCTGCTGCATGGTCCTGCAGCTGAAACAATTACTTGCTTCCTAATTATACTACAGGCACTATATGATCTGGGTGAGGTGGAACAAGATGGAAGCTTTCCTTTCGGGAAAATCCCTTTGTAATAAAGATGAGCTAATATTGCATCGACAGCACCATACAACAACTTAGCATTGCTCTTTCGGAAAAATCCGCTGAAATGAGTAGTCTCTGGAAAACAAATTTGTGGCTTTGAAACCACAAAGAAGGTTGAATTCCTTGGAACCGTAGGGGTGTTTTGCAGACCGAGAACAAGATTATTACAATTTTGTGCCAAAACGGGTGAATCCAAAGCCTGTCTTTGACGTTCACCTGATTCTGTCAACGGAACATCTTAACGTGCCTTTCCGTTGTGTCCGTTCATTCCGAGAGACCCTGCATCTTAGCTCCCCTACAAAGGCATTTTGGTTAGAATTTTGAGGACAATTGTATTTCTTCAATCAAACTTCATCGCTTCTTTCTTTCTTGCGGACATCATTTCAGCGCGGACAGCGCAGTACTTCAGTTCCTGAGATACTGTTTTGTTCTTTTTTTTGGTAAAGTTGTAGGTACTATTGTACAATGAGAGATTTAACACCACGAGGCTCCTTGTCCTTCTCCAAACTGGATGTTATTTTACCACTCCTGCCGTTCACGTCGTCTTGTCATAGATATTTAAACTTAAAATTACCAGCCATTTGAGGCATTGTTGTTACGTGTCTAAAATAGAATTCTTGGTGCTAAATTCCTTTTGTTGGACAAAAGTAGTCTCCAGTTTCAGTTCTTCCCATGGGGCTTATCACTCTAGAGGTCACCAGTAGTTACTGTAGCCAGCAAGTCTCTGGTGGACACAACCAAAAGGCTGTTTTCTGTGACAGTAAGAGGGGGTTGCTAAGTGGGTTCCCATTTGTTCGTGGCTGATACTTTGGGGGCTCGGGGTTTTCTTTGAGATGAAACCTCAGTGAGGGAAGTGCCTCGTGCATGAAGAGTCCCTCTGTGAATTCCAGATCCGTGCTGGAAGCTGCTCTGCGATGGAGGAGTCAGTTCACGGATAAAGCTCGCTCTGCCAGCAGTTCTTTTATCAGTAGCTGGGGTTTTTTGGGACATCCCTCTCTGATATTTAGCTCAGACCAGCAGCCTTGAATCCATTGCACAGGGTAGAATCTAACACTTGTTTTGGGAGGAGGCAACTTTCAGTCTGTATTTCTTAACATGGACATTTAGGAGTAACTGGTTTTTTCCCCCAAGCTATTCTACGTAGGGCGGCTGATTTGCGTGAGGAAAGAACTGATGGGTTCTTCAGGCGTGATGGTTTTCCTCCCTCTTACCTTTCTAGGTTGGTTTTTTTTCTGCATGAAATTTTCTTGCAAGAAATCCTTCAGACTCTTCACCGTGAGGACAGAGATCTAGCAAACCAGTTTTACTTCTGATCTTTTATTTTTTTCTCTTCCGTCTCATTTCACATTACAGGTCAAAACAAGGATAACGTCTATTTTGTGATGCAGTAGGTCTTGGCCTAATGGGCCTCTAGGCACAACAGTAGGCACTGGCTTTGGCCTAAATACCCCCAGGGGTTTTTTACTGGAGTTTCAGCTTTTTCCAGTTCCCTTTTTAGGCAGTTGTGGCACATAGTCCTGCTCTGTGTTGGAGCCAGGAAGGTAACAGCACAGCGTAGGCATGGAGAGAGCAGAGGGAGATGGAAAGCGGTGGACAGTGAGGACCATACAAGTCGCTTCCTCATCGTGGAGCTGTTGAAGACAGTACAAACCCCAAAGTTAGTGGCCTCAGACCTTCATGGCAGCATCATCCTGGAGGAATATAAACAGATTGTTGTTGGAGAAGATGCATCTTCACCTAACCTTATTTCTTCATCCAGTTGTATTTTATTGATCTAGTAATTCCTTTAATTCTGTTTAGTAATTCTGTGACTGTTTAGTTGGAAGACATCCTGGGCAACAAGGGCCTTCAGTGTTAGGGGAGAGTCTGAAATACGTTCTCCTTGTTTGCAGAAACGGTGGAAGGAGCTCTCTAAGGAGGACCAAGCGCCAAGTTCTGAGCAGTCTCCACCGCACGCAACCAAAATAACCACAGAGAAGTACAACGGGAACAGCATAGGCCTGGAGAGCAAAGATCAGATGGAGAAAATAAATGCTGACCTGTCCACTAAAGTTCAAGATATCACAGATGGAAACCTTGAAAGGTAGGCGAGATGAAGGAAGCATTTAGAAGGCAGATGCGCTCCCTTCCCTGGCTGAACCATTGTATGTGTGTGTGGATCCAGAGCAGAATCGGGGCTGGGCTGCGCCGAGCGGTGCAGCGCGCAGGGGGAGGCTGCAGCCTGGGACGAGGTGCAGCAGCTCCCTGGAGAGAGACTGGAATTCCAAAATAACCCACGTGCTCTGATGGGTTTGTCTGTCCACGTCCTGAGAGAGAACGAAGCGATTTGGTAGACGTTAGAAGGAGTCCCTGACAAGCAGGAGCACGGTGTGAGCGGGGTGTTTGCGCTAGGGATTGGGCAGTCGAAGCGGTGTCTTGTGTCAGAGCTGTCAGGACACACCTTTGGAGACAGGAATTACAGGTGGCTCTGACAGTGTGACAACACGCCGCAGAGTTTTGGCCTGTGTCCCCGAGCAAAAGTCGCTTTACAGCCTGAGATGAGCAACGTTCATCTGAATTAATTAATTAATAATCAGACTGAAACTGTCCACATCAAGGTTGTTAAAACAGAATAAAGATTGGGTTTAGATTTAATATAATATACTCTTGGGAGGGTATTGGGAAGAGGCTGGGTTTAATATCTTGATAGTGTTTTTCCTGTCCTACAACCTAAGATTTACCCTTTTTTTTTTTTTCTTTCTTTTTTATAAGTACTGTCCGAAAGCGCCTGCGAGAGGATAGAAAAGCTAACACAGCACAGAAGCTGCAGCAGATGAAGCAGAAGCTAAATGAGACTGAAAGAAAAAGAAAAAGGTGGTTATATTGGAAACCTATTCTCACTAAGATTGGGTTTGGTACACTGGTTTTAGTTGGCGTTTATTCTTGCTGGAAAATGTATTTTCAAGAACATTCCCTGTAAGTAAACAGTCAGCCTGTCTGCTCCAGCAGCTCTTTTTGCTGCCAGTTAATGACTAAGGGGTGTGACTTTAAGCAGTAAACTCCTCACACCTGGAATGGGTCCAGACTGTTACGTACAATAGAGAAGCGATGCAAACTTGATCCCCTGTCACCATCTCAGGACTTTCCACTGCAGGTACTTCCCAAACCGAACTGCTGCCCCCCAGCAAAGCCGATGGTTTTTGTTTATACGAGCAGGTACAACCTTGCTGCAGCTGTTTCTACACTTTTTACAATGGTGTTCTACCAGATCTTCAGCGACCCCTGAGCGGCAGAGGTTTAGCTGCTGAAGGCTGGCTGGATTTAAATTGACATGCCTGACACGAGCAATAAAAACAGTGTTGTATCTTTGACGTTATTAATGCAAAGAAGTTATCCTTCGATGTCTGTAACGTGTAATGTACCAGTGACATGAACATAAACATTTTATATTCTTATGACCTAGGATAAATATATTTTATAATTGCATATTTAATCTTTTTGTAGTTCACTGTACTTTTAAAAAAAAAAAAAAAGCTCAGTTTGTACAAATTTCTGACCAAAAAAAAAGAAATTTGATTTTGGAAACTAAATGTAATTAATAATTTTGTGCATGAAAAATAATAGTGCAGCCATCCCCCATCTTTTGACTCTCCAGTTTATGATACGAGCAGCTAGGGGTCTGATGAAGCACTTACCAGTTTCTACTCTGTTAATTTGCATTCCTTATTTATTTTTTTTGTAGTTTTCGTTATTTAAGTAAGGCTCGGAAATTTGATTTTATTTTTTTTTTAAAGGCTTTTGAGAACTTAGCTCCCACCACAAAGCATCCTGTTCAGTTGATTAATGTACTCAGACTTCAGCTACTGTTTGACGGCCAACATTGTTAAAGTTCTGACATTCCATTAAATGTGAAACGTAATGTTTTGTGTGTCTAGAGATTTTAATTGCTAGAAAGAAAAAAAGAATCCATCAGTTACAGGCGTAGAAAGCACGTCAAAGGAGACGTTAGTTGGACTTCTAGGGGCGGTTTTAATAGAAAACAAGTTGGTTTTTAGTATTTTCCTGTGCTTGTCTGTTCTGCTCTTGTATGAGCTGCTCCCGGAACCTCCCCAAGTCCAGAGCTGCTGTTCAGGTTCCCCAGCGCTGTAGTAGAGGCACGACTTGAAACACGCGGTGACTGAATATTTTGGGAATACCTGGGCTGCAGTCACTTAAATTCTTGAGCGCTCCCTTTCCGTTCCTTGGGCAATAACACTTTCTAAACAGGAATCCAGCACAAATTACTCTCTGTCCTTCGAGCTCTGGAGTAGCGAGATGGCGTGTGGCTGTGTGGAGCTTGCTGGCACTCAGGTTGAGACCGAATAATTGGTAGAGTCGCTGGGTGCTTTGACACCTGGATTTTGTTTATTCAAGTGTTGCTTTGTCGGGTGGCTTCAGAGAAGTCGCGTTTCCCCTTCCCGTTTTCGTAGCTTGCTTGTTTTCTGCCGGGTTACGGGGGTTTTTGCGGGGGTTCTTTTCTTCCTTTTTAAACTTTTTCGCTCCTTTTGTCCTTTTTTAAAGCACTTCTTGGATTCACTGCTGAAAAGTAGTAAACGAGCTCATTACTTTGCTCCAAAAGAATTAACTTGAAAGGTTTCCAGTACATTCAAGCTCAGTAGTAACATTCCAGGCACGGGGCCCAAACAGCCGGACGCGTACTACACAAAGCCGCGTCGAGTTTACTCTCCAAACTCCTCATTTCGCAAGAGCTAGTACTATTTTGGACTGCCCTGTTTATATAGTAAACAAACGCTCGAGGGTCCAGATAAGGAAAACAAGTGTGGCTTCGTACAGTTCTGAATTTGGGAAATGGTGCGTCAGTGAAACAGGACAAGTTGTCCTCTGGCGTTGCCGACAACTGTGCGGCTCCAACATGACTTACAGCTGGCTGGGATGCACTACCAGCAGGCAGCTGACAGATTTTAAGATATTTCATAATTTTTACAACTACAGGAACTTCTAGGCAACAAGAGGTTGGGCAAAAGGTTGTTTTTTTTCCTTAAATGGGGAAGGCGGGTTTTTCAGTATCGGCTATAACCGACAGCAAGTTGTAAAAGATGTTTATGTGCCTTATAAAAGATAATTTCGTCATGGAAAAACACGTGGAATGTAATGAAATGCTTTTATAAAAGAAATATCCCAGATTTTCTTCTAAGTATTTAAAAGCAGCTAAGGAAAAAGTGCAGACGAAACCTTCACGGAAATCACACGTTCATTTATCACCTTTCTGTCTGCGTGAGAAGGATTTGCTGGGCCACCAGTGTCCTGCAGCCACCAAGCTCTGACTGTGGCTTCTCAAGTTGTCACTTGAACTCTTTTTTTCCCCAGTTCCATCTTCTAAATTCTGGCTTTTTGGTTTTTTTCCCCCCATTCCTGAGCAGGGATTGCTCTCCTCAGGGCAGGGCCGGGCAGGAGGGCACCATCTTGCATCATCTCGCCCTTGTTGATGCACTAAAAGCAGGACTTGGACATTCTACAGTTGTTCTGTAAAAATGCGGTTTGGTTCCAGGGTTGTATCTTATCTTGAGAGTCTACCTGGTCATAATTTAAGGACCACAAATTAACACAAGTTTTATACAAAACTATTTAGTCCAGTGAATTGTTTGTGACAGTTTGGATGTAGGGAGGGAGATTAAACGTTAGCTCCCTTAGCACATTCCAGGAGATGATTTGGATAAATTATCTTCTTGCTGAACCATCAGTAATCTTTAAAAAACCAAGTCTGGGGGAGGTTTGTTCTCCTCGCTGCCAACTGAGCCCTCGTAGGTACTTGGTTATTCTGTAGGATTTAAACTTGCAGCCGTTTTGCACAACTTGGGTGTTAAGCGGGAACAAATACGGCCCAAAATGAGGAGCTGCCGATCCCAGTGACCTCAGTCATAGGAGATGCTTAAAGAAAGAGTAGGACTGAAGGACGTGCCTTGTGACCGCTCTCCTGCCTTCCCCCTCCCCGGTTTCTGGCGAGCTGCTGCTCCTGTGCTGCTTCTAAAATGCTCGATTCGAAGTCTAGTGTTGGGTCTCTCCCTCTCTTCTGGGAATACATCAAAATATTAGATGCCTTCGTGGCCTTCCTTGAATTTGATCAAGCAACGCTTGGCTCTGAGGTGAGCGCGTCTGTGCAAATTATGCAGGTTTTTATAAATCCCCAACAAAATGAGGACCTCCGTTGCAAGGGGTTTGCGAACTCGGAGTTAGTCCTTCAGGTTTCCTGTTCTTGGTGCAGGAAATCCACTCAGGCTGACGGTACAGCTGTGTTTTTCTTGGAATGTATGAAGTAAAATAATTGAATTTAGCATGAAATAGCAATTTGGGAAAAAAAAAACAGATTTATTTTATGGAAGTAAGATGTTGCAAGTGAAACTTGAGCTTATTTTGTTGAATCCTGAGTAAAGGGTTTAACTGCCATGGGTTTACATCCCACAGCCGAGGGAGGTGTCAGTGTGTTGGCACGTCTGCGTGGCTGGGTTGTGCAGGCGATGGAAAAGCCTGGCGAGCTTTAAGTTTATCAACAGTTGATTGTTATTAGCTATTGAGTTTGCTCTTTGGCGTTACAGTCGATTCCGTTTCTTGTGCGGTCCTCAAGCGACTCAGGTTTCACGATGACAAAAGAGGAAATCTTCTGTGTGGCCGAGTGGCTTCGGTCAGAGGATGACGTTTGCAGAGCTGACGTAACACACACTAGTCTTCCTGGGCTTTTTTGTTCCCTCTCCCCCCCCAGAGTTTTAGGTCAGTCTTTCATTTTTATGTACAAAAAATAAATGTGTTCAAAATCGCATCTCTGTCTGCGTCTTTATTTAAATTGGAAGGACAAATGCATGGGAGAATTCATGTGTCTTAACTAAAGGAAGCTGCTCTATAACTCGGTGTCGTGCTTGCAGAACTTAAACGTGTTTTACTTGTAGTACCTTGAGAGGACCAAGGTCTTTTTCCGTGCTCCTCAGAGCAGAGCCTTCCCTAAGAACAAAACGCCCAGTGTTGGGGTGTCTTCCTCACTAGGAGAAACCCGTGCCTAGAAACTCTTTATTTCCGTGCCGCGGTGCCAGGGCTGGCCCCAGAGCCCGGAGGAGCGGGGCTGGTGTTTTGAGAGGGCTGTAGAACCCCCGAGGGAGGCCCGAGCAGTGCTGGGGAAACGCAGGATTAAGTGGTGTGCTGGGCTGAGAGCGGGACTTGCAGCTCTGCAGCCAGTCGTGCCTTCTGCTGTGAGATGGCAACACCTTCTGGAAAAGCCGCGCCTTGCCCAGGGGGCTCGCAGGCAGACGGTGGTGGGTGGCTGCTCCAGAGGAGATGTTTGGTGGTGTAGCGAGTTGCAAACCCGCTCTCTGTTCTTACTTTTTTTGGTGGTTTTTTTTATTTTTTATTTTATTTTTCCTTTTCCGTACTGTGTACTGAATCGGTGACTTTCTTTTGCGTTGTGTGTCGCAGGCCGAGACTGACTGACACCTAAGCCTTCAAGACTTGTGAATATTCTGCAGCTATAAATGCAAATTATTGACATGCAAAGCGAGACATGAACCCTCCCTCTTCGGGAACAAAACGTGGGGTCTGTTAAGTACCACGAAGACCTCAGTTATCTGTTTACAGCGTAAACTGCAGCGAGGGGATGAAGACCACCAGCAGCGTGCTACTTTGCGAAACAAAAGAATTTGCCATCTTGTGTTTTGTTTTTTTTTTTATAATGCCTGTATTAATGTAGAAAGATGTAAAAGAAATAAATTAGGAAATATTTTGTTTTGTACTGCCATTCTTATTGTATTTTTATACTTCTTGGCAGCATTAAATATTTTTTTAAACGGACAATATGCTGTTGTGTGCGCATTGTGTTAGGGAGAAACTGTTATGAGCCTGTTTAGTGGGAAATGAAATGTTTCTCCTTCGGGTTTCCCGACGTCCTGTCTGAACTGGGAAGCGGTGAAATGGTTAGAAAGTGCTTTATTCAAGTATTTTCATGAATGCCAAGTATTGTCGTTTGAGCTAAGAGGGAGCCTTGCAGATCTCTGTTGTAATGCACCACTAAGAATATTATTTTGTCCATCTGACAGCTGGTTTGATTTATCCTTCTGCCACCAGCTGTAAAACATGCACAGTTCAGGGTCCCTTCTGTGAAGGGAAAGGGTTTTGCTGGTGGTGATTTAAAGGGAGGAAAGTTGGGAAATGTGACTTCTCGTTCCTCATGGCCAGATTTGGGGTGTGCCATCAGAGTGCGTTCCGTGTAGGACAGTTCACGTCACAGCTCCCACCAGTGTTGTCCCTGACACCGTCTGAGCAGCCTTGGACAAAGCTGGGATGCTGCTTAACGGAGTTCTTGTGATGGACTCAGCAGGGTTTCCAGCCCTGCGCATTCCGTGACAGAGCTGCCCTACATTCTGCGCTCGCTGGCATTTGCTGACAGCTTCAGATAAACCTGAATTCACCCCAAAACTATATTTAATATGACAGTGTAAACTAGTACACGGTGGGGTTTTAGAAGTAACTTGTACTCGGTGTATTTTTGTAACAGCTTTTCGTACAAACCTTACAGTTGTTGACAGTAAGGTGTAGAAGGGGGGGAAATCTAGGCAAATAAAGGCTGTTTTTGCTAAAATAAGCAGCAGCCTGAAATCTTAACTTGGTTTCAAGGCTCACTCAGGAAAACAACTCTATTCAGAGTTGTGCTTAACGTGAAGGAGAAGCGGATTCAGGGGAGCACTTGTTGCCATTACTGGAGCCAAGGATGCGCTTTACACCACCTTGAAATGGGCCTTGAAAGAGGCTGCTTTGTCCGGACACCGTCATTTCTTCAGATGGTTAGTGTTGTTCCTGGCCTGTGCTGGAGCAGAGAACATCACAGCTTGATTCAGCTTCCGATTCCCGTTGGTGCAGCTCTGAGACCAGGAGCGTTCAGAGTGAGGGATCGAGGTCTGCCACAACCCCTGCGATAAACCCGGTGACTGGCGAGTGTGGGAACGGGGCCTGTTTATACCCCTTGATACGGCTTCGGGGTCAGTTCTTCAGCCCCTTGTGCCTGTTCCCTTCAGCTGCGATCGAAGTTTTCATTATTTTTGTCCTCTTTGAAGGGTGAGACAAGGGGTGTGACTACCAGAAGCATGCACGTACTTTATTTTCCCCACAGCTAGCCTGTTGTGGGGTGTGGGGGGCGGAACGGACCTTGGCCTGTGGCACTCAGCGGCCTCCTCTAATCAAAGTGCTGATCGCTCTTGTTTTTTAAATTGGTTTCTCTCTACTGAGCTGCTGGTCTAAACTGGGTGCCAGGCTAACCCGAGGAATAGGCCAAGGGGCTGCAGTGGTTCTAGAACCAGCTTTGACAGGTGTTACTGATGGTGGCAGCAGAAGGCTGGGCTCGCCGGCCCGGGAACTTCTGACACGTGCACGGGTTTTGTTGTTTCTAGGCAAGGCCGAAATGCTTCACTGTTATTGGCAAAAGGTATTCTAAAAGGTGAAGGAAGGTGAGAGGCTGCTTCTGAGAGAAAGGACAATCGAGTGTCTAACTGCAGCCTGAAAAGAAATGGGGTTAGAATGCCAGACCTGCAGGTTTTCAAATGGAAGAGCTGTGATTTCCTGGCTGGCTTTTTTTTTCTTTTTACATCTTCAACAGAAATAATAAAATAGAATCATTTTGGTTGGAAGAGACCTTTAAGATCATCGAGGCCAACCATTAACCCAGCACTGCCAAGTCCACCGCTGAACCATGTCCCTCAGCACCACATCTCCACAGCTTTTAAACCCCTCCAGGGACGGGGACTCCACCACTGCCCTGGGCAGCCTGGGCCAGCCCTTGACAACCCTTTCAGGGAATAAATTTTTCCTTATGTTCAACCTAAATCTACTCCGGCACAACTTGAGGCCATTTCCTCTTGTCCTATCACTTGTTCCTTGGGAGGAGAGACCGACCCTCGCTTCACTACAACCTCCTTTCCAGGAGTTGCTGAGAGCACTACTCTGGGGACTCTTACTACTTTGTGTGTCACAGGACAAGGGTTGTGGCCTGTCTGGAATGGTCAAGGCTTCATCCTTGCTACCAGCGCGTCGCTTATAACCCAAGACTTAGACCAGACTTTTCTGCAGTGGCAATCAGTTGTGTTCTGATTGCACAACTCCAGCCTAACTGTATCCCAGGGACCAGACAAATGCAGAAGATGAGCTGGCTGATGCAATTCTGAGTGTGGAGTTCATCATCGCTTTACAGAATCCCAGCATGGTGGGGTTGGAAGGGACCTCTGGAGATCATCTCCTCCAACCCCCTGCTCCAGCAGCTCACCCAGAGCAGGGGCCCAGGATCGTGTCCAGGTGGGTTTGGAATCTCTGCAGAGAAGGAGACTCCACAACCTCTCTGGGCAGCCTGGGCCAGGCTCCAACACCCTCACACCAAAGAAGTTTTTAGAAAAGGTGGAGAATTTTCGAAGAGCTCAAAGTGATTAAATAATAAGAACTTTAAGCCTTTTAACTGCTTGGAAAGAATAGATTTCATGCCTCCTACATCTTGTTAACAGCTGAAAAGAGATGCCAGTGGTGGAAAACTGCTCCAGCCCAGCGTGGATCTGAAGTCATTCAGTCCAATGACAAAAAGTCTTGACAGGTATTTTCTATTGCCTGCCTTCCTCACACATTATTGCCAGATGTAGATGAAAAGGTTAAGAAACCGTTGAAGAATATCTTCGGGGGGCAGGAAAGCCGCCTGAGCTACTACTAGTTAACTACACGATGGCTCTTTTAGGTTAAAACACATTCAAGCGCTGCTGTTTTCTTAGGGATCTTGCCATGATGCTATAAATAGGAGCTTACCCGATGCCTTCCCGTATGATGTATTCTCAGAAGGAACAGCAGGTGCTCGGGCAGCGTCTTCTCTGAAACCAGCATTTTGGTCCCAGTTCCTGTCAACCTCCGCAGCAGGTGGTCGGTGCGGTGTCTGGCCAGCTGCCTCTGAGCGCACACATCTGAGGGACTACAGCGTATCTCTACTTAGAAACGCTGGGGGAGCGTTAACGAGTTGTTGTTTTATTTGCAAACGGTTGAAAGAATCGCATTTTAAAAAGGTTTCCTAAAAAGTCTTGATCTTTGTTAAAGAGCATCCTGAGATGTTCACGACATGAGTACTGGTTTAGTCCAAATGACGGCAAAAAAAATGTACGACGTCTAAGCTGTTTGTCAGAATATTTGCATGAGAAATTGCACCTTTATCTGTAATCAGTAAAAGAAGGAAAGGAGAAACTCTCACGCCTCAGAAAATTCCGAATGCTTCTTTGCTGTGGTGTGGTGGTCGAACGCTCCCCTGCTGTGGCCTCAGCATCCTTGCTTCTCCTCCTCTGGCTTTTCTCACTGCCTCTCCTTGGTCCAAGCCACACTAATTTCGACTGAAAATCTATTTCCACAGGTTTTGATTTTGATTAATGTATTTTTGAGTTAAATACGTTCGAAGCTGTAGCTCCCCGAGGCCACGGGGCATCCATCAGACTGCATCTTGATACAACCAATTAATACCCGTTTTTCCTACCTGATTAACTTTCTGGGGATGCCCAAGCAAAGTTTAACCTTTCAGATTTTTTTCATTTATCACCTAAAAACCACAGAAGTTGACTTCTGTATTTACAGTTTTTTACTCCCTTGTGTATTTTAGATGCGCACTATATATTCTGGGTCTTGAACAAAGTTGCTGGTGCCCAAGAGCTGCAGTGAGCCCTGTCTGGACTCGTTATTGAAGCTCTGAGGTTTGATGCAGTTGAACTCGTTGGAATGCAGCACCCACACTCCGTGCTGAGCATCATCCACGTTGCAGATGACAGAGATACTGAATGTGTTTACTGGGAAACGCTTAAATTTCTTCCCATTTTGTGGAAAAAGAACAGTAACTGAATATTCATTCCAACACTACTCCTCCGTGACAGGTATTTGCACCTCACAAAGCCCAGAAGGACGAACGATCCTGCACCCTGTGGGCGATCAGTCGCTGACCTGCTCTTCTTTACCAAAAGGGACAAGTTTTCAAGCAAAGCCGACTACTGAATGTTACTCCTACACCTTTAACAGATCTCTTCAGGACTGCTGCTGGTCTTCCCTCACCATCTGTCATACTGGCATGGCAATACCACCAAAACAAATAATCTATTTAGTAGGCTAAATATTGAAAATTATACCCTGCATATATGTCTATTATTCATAAGTACAACTTCAAAATTCTAGATCTAAAGTTACTTTTAAATAAACTCAAGTGACCAGGCCCTTCCAAAAGACCAAAATTGAACGTGTGGCTTCATAACGCAACCATTAAAGACGTGAAACGCCTGAATTACACATCACACAGCTGGTGTTTCAGAGTAAGCTTAGAAAACACATCGCTTCCAGACTGCCTGCCGTCGGGGCAACGTCCTCATTCCTTTATATTCCCGTATTCATACTCCAGCCAGTCTAAAAAGGCTTCATCTCCTTAGAAAGCTTTAGTTTTAGCACCTCTGGAGCCCTTGGAAGCAGGATGGAAATCACTCAACGGAAGCAGACCAGAAAAACATCAACCAGGCTGCTCCAGCGCCTGCAGTCCTGCAGCTGAAGCTGCCACAACAGCACGGGAAAAAGGCAGCAGAAAAGATCACTCTTGAGCTTCGCTTAAATCACCAGCAAGGTTTAGAAACCAAAGAATAAAGGTTTCTTTAAAAAATATTTTATTAGAAAAAAAAAAAATCAACCAAAGTTACTTGATAAACCACTGTACAAAACATATTTCTTTGGTCAGTTTGTGAAAGTTAACCTTAATTTCTTTATCTATCCTTGTATGTGAGAGGAATTTTTCTTAAATAAAGAATTTTTGTACACAAGCAATGGAGGCGCAGTGGCTTGGCAATGATTGTGATGTCATCGCCTACGCAAGGGATGTTTGAAGCTGCACCTGTGACTTACAGAATTCCAACGGCATCAGAAGAGCGCGGGGGGAAGGCCGTTGCCAAACAGCAAGCGCCAAGAACTTGGTATTTTCCATGGCGAAGAAGCATCTGTGGAATTGTTGCTCTGCAACAGAACCAGAGTAATTCATTAGGTTTTAAATAGCCGTGACGGAATTCTAGCTCTGTAATTCTGTCTCTTTTTAAAGTTCTGGATTGAAGAAGAATGAAAACAGCGGCTCTAAAATGTGAAAGCAAGAACTCGAGATCAAGCAGCACTTACTTCGCTTTTCGTTAGCTGGAGCCATTCGTTAAGATAGTTGACAAGAGCAAACGCATCAGGGATGTTGTCCCCTTCTGAGCAGAATTTCAGAAGAACGGCCATTTGGATTCCTTTTGTACAGCTGCAATAAAAACAAGCAGCATTTCTCATTCTTTCGTAGACAGATCCTTTGATACAATCACTCCTTATGTTCCTGTGTACTTCCAACAGCAGCTCTGCAGGCTGCGCATCACTACTTCATTCACAATATTCCCATTTTTTCATTTAGATACTAAGATCGGGGGTTTTTTTCTCCCAGAGTTCTGGGAGGCCTTTTCTTTGGCTTTGTGTACGGTTTACAACTGATGATGGAATATTTCATCATGGGAAACAATTTTAGTTAAAGTATTGCAGGTACAGGAATCTCACTATTTACAAATCAAAATACCAGATTAATCCTGATCTTAGCTGTAAAGGCTTCATTTTTTCATTTAGCCCATTAATTTCTATTTTTATATTTTAACTTGATGCAGATTTCCCTATTTCTCTCCTCTTAATTCCGGGCTTGATCTGGAAGAATTTCTATTCCTATAAAACCATTTTCTATGAAAAGAGGGATTTTTCCTATAACATAGCAGCTTAAAAGATAATATTACCCAGGTACTAAACCTAAGACTTGGGTTTGGATCTTTCTGTGCTTATCTTTAGCCAGCTCACCTCTCAGTAAACAATAGTTTCGTGATGCCACCTCCAGGAATATGTAGAATTTTTTCTGCATCGTTTATTCCAGGGTAAGCTGCTATTTTTTCCATTTCTTTCCAGTTCAGCTCCTGCATAAGGCCCCCAACTGCTTTCTGAAGATCTGGTGTCAGTAGGTAGCGTAGTGGTGTCCTAGAAACAAATTCAAAATACATTCAGGCTGACAATAAAAGGCAATGAAAGGCAAAAATGATGCTACTGCTTGTGACAGGAAGAAACTGCAAGCATTGAGGACCTCAAACAATGAAGCAATGCGCTGACACCTCCTCAAATCAGAGTTAAATCAGAGTCCGTGGCCTCAAAACAGCACAAACTACTCGACTTTCTGCCCCAAGCAGCAAGGTACCCTCTTTTTAGAGGTTCAAAGAACGGGCAAGTACCAGATACATAAGCACATGAATAGGAGAACTGCTTATGGTTGTTAAAAAGATTTAAATAAAATGTGGTTTTTCTTCCTTCATATAGGAGGTGATTAAAGTTTGTTCGGGTAAACCTGGAGTGCACCACAATACAGTAGTTTTAATAAGCTCACACTACAAATCTATGCAGACTTTGGTCAAGTCTCGGTATTTTCTGACTGCCCCTCACCCTCCAGTGAATCTGCTCTAAGACTGTCACTCCGTGGTGCTGAGGGGCTGTTAAATCACAACTTACGACTCCGACTGCATCAAACAACCGTAATTCTCTCTCCTTTCATTCCACGTTAGCCGCCCTTTCTGCAACTCTACACAAGTAACTTATTTGGGATGTGTGTGAACCTAAACCTCCTTCAAGGCCCCGTGCATTTATACAGCCTGAGGACAGCAGCTGGTCTCTTGCAAAAATACTGATTTCTATTTTTGTTAAATCACCAGTTATGATGCCCTCAACCAGTGAGGAATGCTTGGTTTTTAAAGGGGTAACAGCTAATAAAAACACACATAGTCCTGACCTTGCAGTTGCCTCCCAATGCACAACAATTGATCACTTCCTATAGAAGAATGACAACTTACTACATTAAAGAAAACCTTCCGAATGCAGAATAGTGAAGAAGAGGTAAGAAACTAACCAATATTCTAATTAACTGTTAAAAATCTAATAATCCTTTATGTTAGCAGCTTGTCCTCGATGTTGCTGGCAGGCCCAAGAAATTAAGCAGTTAAAACTGAGGCTTTGCTGCCTGACAGGGCAGGCCAAGTGCCATTTATTCACAGCTTCTTACTGCTCTGGTTTTGACAGTAGTAACTAACAAAGTTCAGAAACTAAACCTGTGGAAATTAATGTTTTAATAGGATACTAAGTATTTTAGGACCTATGTACATAGCCAAGCAAAAGAACCCTGCCAGAAGTACTCAGTAGAGGGAAATCTGTCAGACAAAAAGAATAGAAACATTTATTAGGTCTTTTAATGACAGCAACATACCCAAGAAGCTGCTCGTCATCGCGCTGGTACGCGTGGCTGCTGGACAGAAGAACCACTCTGGCACATTTGCTGCTTTTCACCCAAGAAAGCAGTGTCTGGCAGAACGTCTTGGACTTGTTCTTTATGCGAAGAGAGAGAAAAAAAGTGAAAAATTGACTGTGTCCTTAAAAACAAAGCCCCAAACTGACAATACTTGATGTTTAGAATCGATATAAATTTTTCTTCGTGGCCATTCATACCTTTTTAAAAAGCAGAGGACTGCTCTGGTTGTTTATTTAACCCAAACTACACATTTAATGATAAATATTCTGATTAACACCATGTTAACAACGACAGCACCATTAATTCCAGTGGAAAAAGCTTTAGAGGGAGATGGGATGGAAGGATCACACGGGATTTTTCCACACTTTGAACTGCTAAAAACTGCAGCACAGAATTCTTCCTGGAGTGATATTCTCCTTACTTTAAATTACGGCCGCTGTCCAGCTAAAACTGTATCAGCTGCAGGAGGCGTTACAGTACAAAGTAGAAAAATACTTTGCTAGGCCACTCAAACTATTTGGCAGCAGAACTATTCACACTGAAAAGTGAAATATGAGCAATTAATGACTGAACATCACACATACCTTTATAAAAGGTGATCTGATCTGCAGAACTACAAGTTTCTTCAAAGGTAACGAATACACTACAAGGAGAAATAATTTTGTTAGAAGAAAGTAAGAAAGAGATCTGGGTTTATCCAGATTGATCCAGTTTACAAACCTCAGGACAGTAAACCTTTCAGCTATCAATCCATACGGGAAAGCCTCACAATATTCACAGTGTTAAAAATACATATTTTTGTGCATTGTCTTCACTGGACTTAATTTTACTTGTCATAAATTCAAAGGATTGAGTGAAGAACGATCAGTGAAGATCTGCCTGCTGTAATGAGTCAGATAATCTCTTTCTGCAGCTTTGCAAAGATTGACAGGTTATTCTGAGATTTCAGGGATTTAAGAGGGGAAAAAAGAGATGAAATGTAATGGTCAATATAGGGAATGAAAGTAAGAATTTGGAGGAAGGAAGGGAAGGGAGGGAAGGAAACAGAGGAAAGGGAGGGAAGGGAAGGAAGGAGAAAGGCTAAATATGCTTCTATGCCAGAAATTCAGCTCGCATTCCAGCAGTTTACTGTAAGTACGTGTGCACTTCATGTTGCTTTGGGTTAAAAACACAGAGAGTTTTGTCTGCACTGTAATAGGGCTGAAATCCCACATTTCTTACTGGTTCCCTATGTCAAGCGGGTTATCCAAAACAACAACAGGAACAATTTCCTCTGTGAGGTGTAAATACAAAACACAACAACAACAAAAGTGATGTTCCATGCAGCTTGCAAATACCTTCAGCTTTCAATACCCACCTTCAGCATTTATACTCAGCTCCACGGAGTTTTCCCCTGCTGTTGCATATGGATTATTCCCAACCATGGGCACCAGGCAATCGGTGTAGAAGTAACCAACTTTGGTCATGTCAAGCGTGGAAATCACCAGATCGATCGCCAGTTGACCGACATTTCCCACCGACACTGCTGGCTGAGGTAACGGAAGGTAGTGAATTACCGTGTGGTTTATGGACAATACAGGATGCTCTTCAAACAGCACAAGTTTAAATTACTTCAATTCTGGTCAGACACGAATTCTAAAAGCAGCTGCTCAACCCCTGACAAAGGTGATGATTTCTCGATGGATTACTAACACAAGCTTTGGTCTCTGTCCCACAGAAACATCCCCACCACTCCTGAAAATGATCTGTCTCACCGGAAACTTAAAAGGCTTGGAAACTCCTCTCCTGCCTCTATTTTTTTTGGATACAGTGTAGAAAAAAGTCATTCAAAGAACAAATGCTGAGATTGGCAGCCCTCAGGTGACACCTAATGGTAATGCTGGTATTACACATTAAACCCTGTAAACCTCAGCTTGACTCGTGTACAAGAATAGATTGGTTTTCGTCTTTTAAGGAGGAAAATTCTATAGGTCATCTTAGATTCACTTCACAGGAATTGATGCAGGTTAGCACTACTTGGAGCAGATACTGACCTGATCTGATGGCACAGAAATTCAAGATTCGTGGCACAGAATCATGGAATTGTTTTGGTTGGAAAAGACCTTTAAGATCATTGAGTCCGACTGTGAACCCAGCACTGCCAGGTCACTACTAACCCATGTCCCTCAGCACCACATCTACCCAGCTTTGAAACCCCTCCAGGGATGGGGACTCCACCGCTGCTCTGGGCAGCCTGGGACAACCCTGGAGTGAGGTGGTCCTTGCGTCTTCAGTGTACATATTCTAAACCTGAGATCTACTTCCTATCTGAAAAATCAAATTTTGATCAATGAAAGAGAGAAGTTTCCAACGTCACTAAGTTAATCGAAAAGAACTATCATGATCTTCTGCTATTAGTGCTTCATGTCAGAAGTATTTCACTGATTCTCCCTTGCCATCCTGTAATTCCTCTACAAAATGAAATCCAGATTTCAAGTACAATATGCAGCTGAAAGACGAAAAATGGGCTTGTTGGACCAGCTTTCACTCCTGTGAAACCAATGTCATCTCTAAGTGCAAGAATTCTAGGTAGCATGTGTGGAAACTACATGCTTGTGTCCTACAGAAACTGTAAAGGAAGACAACAGTAAAATTTTCGGTTGCCTCCCTCTAATTTATAAGCGTGTCTGCATCTACGAATTGCTGCTGCTGCCACCAGCTGCACAAACACATGGAATTTAACGCTAAAAAGCTTGGGGTGAAAAGAGGACAGGCAGCAGTGACAGACTGTCAGAGCAAACTGGCTGGTGTTCAACTACCCAGACAAAGCCAGGCGTGATGTGTTTCCTGGGGCCGGTCAGCTGATGGGGAATGACTTCCCGTGCAGCCTGCACAGTCATCCCGCGCTGTGCAGCCCTCCAGGAAAGGCGATAAGGTTCCCTTGACATAATATTCACCAGCAGGAAAAATAATGGTTTCCTACTTCACAGCCTGCACTGGAACTCCTGCCCCACAGTAACCAAAATAACCTCGGGGAGACTATCTTGATTTCATACCATGTGTGGAGGTGATTAAAATACTTCCTAAAACAATCCTAACTGGAGTTTGGATAGAGCAGAAATTAGGATTTTTTTTCATTTCAAAAATATATATTGCATCTAAATGAAAAAACAACCTTTTATTCTTCTAAACCGACACACAGCATCTTAA